>JACEEZ010004597.1:0-20000 GCA_016584305.1 Chionoecetes opilio | reverse complement strand
GTTACCCCCAGGTGGAGCGGCAGACCCGGGAGATGAGGCGTTGGCCGTGGAGAGGGGCAGAGGGAAGGGGTTTTTGTTTACCTCTTTTAAGGCCATTCTGCAGCAAATCTGCGACCCTCGTTGCCTGGGATACCAGCGTGGGAGGGAACCCACTGAAAGACTATCCCCCCTGGTGGTAAGGTGGGAAGGGCTCTTTTGGATAGTGTGGATGAGGGACGTGGATGATGGGGTGGCGGAGAGGAGGGGGTTTTAGTGAGGGAGGGAGTCTGTGTAGATCACAGCCTTCCCCTTTGGGTGTGAGAGGTGTGGGGGTTTGTGTGAATGGCCTGGTGGAGGGCATAGAGCTCCGATGTCAGGACGTCCGCCTGGGGTGGGAGCCTCCATGTCCTACAGATGGAGTTGGCAGGGTTGGCAGGGAGGGCTGCCGCCATGGAGGGGGTAACGGGGAGTGTGAGCCATGGGTTTGAAGAGCTTGATGTGGTGGTGGTACAGCGTCCTGTCCTCTGTCTGAACAATGCACCGCTAGAATACCTGCAGAGTGCCGAGAGGGGAGGCCTGGAAAGGGTGCAGGGTAAACTTGGATGAGGTGTCCAGCCAGGGTGGGAGGGGAAGTGTGGGCTGGTGGGTTGTGGTGGTGGTGGTGGTAGGCCAAAAACGTGAGAGCCTGTAGGGTTCTAACCAGCAGTGGTTGTCTGGCACCCGGAGACCAAACAGGCGTGTGATGGTCCACACCAGAGTTGGTGTAGAGAGTAGAAAAGGGGTGAGCTGGGGGCAAGCACAAGAGATGGTGGTATGCTGGAAACAGAACCTCCCTTCTGGGGGCTAACAAGGGAGGATACCATCTCAGCATGCAGGGAGATAACAGGGGGATTTCTGGGCCCCCCTCGAAATCCGAAAGGGCAGCATTCTGGAGGGGATCTAGCCTGGTGAGGACAGTCCCCTACCGCTGACCCATAAATGCTGCTGCCGTACATGATTTTGGGCTGGATGGGGGCAGTAGTACCGGAGGAGAAGAAGGAAGGTGTGCTCCTGGAGTATGGAACCCGGGTGGCCGCACAGTTGAAGGGCGGTGGGGAGGGAAGGAGTTTAAGGGTGAAAAAACATAAGCGTGCTTTTTGGAGCACTGACCTTCAGACCGCAGGTGGGTCAACCCAGTCACCGAGGGGGGTTGCCGCTTCTTGTAGGCGGGTCCCGCGCCTGGGCCAATGTTAAACATAAGAACATAAGAAAATAAGGAAGCTACAAGAGGCCGTGAGGCCTACACGTGGGATTTCCTGTTACCTAAAAACTACCTACAAACCACCTTTCATCCCCATCCATGACCTATCCACCCCTCTTTAAAACTCCCCATGACTCTGCACTAACTATCTGTCTACTGAGCCCATTCCAGTCATTCACCACCCTATTTGTGCACCATTTTTTTCCCTATTTCTTTTTTTTATTTACTCTTTTCCAGCTTGAATCCGTTACTTCTTGTTCTAAACCCCGGTTAATAGCCGTAGAACTTTTCCTACCTCTCCTTTATTATATCCCTTTATCCCCTTGAAAACTTCTATCAGATCGCCCCTTACTCTGCGTCTCTCGAGTGAGTGTAACTTTAATAGCTTCAATCTCTTCTCGTAACTAAAAATACGCATCCCTTGAATCTTTTTGGTCATCCTTCTCTGCAGTGATTCTAACAAGGCTATATCTATCCTGTAATATGGAGACCAAAACTGAACTGCATAGTCTAGGTGAGGTCTGACTACAGCCAGATAAAGCTTTAGAATAACTTCCGCAGTTCTACTTATAACACTTTTGGTAATGATCCTAACACTCTATTAGCTCTACTTCTAGCCTCAATACATTGTTTCCTAGGTCGGAGGTCTGGGCTCACCCTCACTCCAAGATTTTTTTCACCTTCTCCATCTTTTCAGCGATACATTGCGTATGGTGTATCTATTACCAGGGTTTTTTCTACCAACATTCATAACGCTGCACTTATCAATATAAATTCCATCTGCCATCTGACTACCCACTCATTAAGTTTATCTAAGTCTCCCTGCAATATGTTTACATCAGACTGTGATCCAATAATCCTATCCACCTTAGTATCATCAGCAAACTTGCTGATATCACTGCTAATCCCACTATCCAAGTTGTTGATGTAAATAAAAAATGTTGGTGAAAACAATTTTGGTTGGCAAAATAAAATGTTGGTGCCCGTCTGACAATGCTGATGTCGTCAGCGTAATGAGGAGATGGGAGTGGGCACGAAGGTGGAGGTCGGAGAGGAGGACGTTGAAGAGAAGAGGACTTAGGATGGAGCCTTGAGGAACGCCTCTGTGAATGGGACGGGAGGCGACAGGGAGGCACCCACAGCAACCCGATACAGTGACCGTCAGGAAGTCTTGGACCCAGGCAAGGTGGCCCCTGTAATGCCCATGCCGCCAGCTTGTACAGGATACCCTCGTGTGGTGTTGTGTCAAAGGCTCCTTCCGATTCAAGGAAGAGTGTAGTCATGACCTGGCGCTGACGGTAGGTGTCACAAATATGGAACTCAGCTGGCCCAGCATGTCCAGTGCGCCTCTACGGGGTCGAAAGCCGCACTGCTCCTCCCTCAGCAGGCGCTTCTCTTCGAACCACCAGGAGAGACGTGTGGGACATCAGGCTCTCCATCAGCTTCCCAATACAGGAGAGGAGAGCTATGAGCCTGTAGGAAGATGAGAGTGAAGGATCCTTACCCAGTTTGTGGATGGGGATGAGGACAGAGGGCTTCCAACAGGTGGGGTATTTTCCTGTCTCCCAGCTATGTTTAAATGTGTAAGAGGCATTCCAGTAGGGGAGGGGAGAGGGTTGGTGAGGAAATCATAAGGGATGTGGTCATGTCCCGCTGCCTTGCCAGTACGCAGTGTGGACAGGGCCGCATCCAGTTCCCGACGGGCGTAAGGCTGGGTTAGCTCAGAAAGACCAGGGAGGCGATGGAGGTAGAGGTGGCTTGGTGGAGGTCTGCAGGAGGATGAAGAGCAGGGGGAAGCCCAATCTTCTGGTGTAGTGGCGAGCCAGAGCGTCCGCCTTCTGGGGGTCATCCAATGAAGACTGAGCACCGTCCGTCAGAGGGATGGGGTGACACGCCTAAGTCCCACGTTCTCTTGGTGGAGGAAGAGAAGGAGAGGAGGGCAGTGGGAACCCCATGCACTCCTCTGGCCTTGAGGAGGTTTTGGCGCAGAGGGCGTCGAGACGTCGTAGCTAGTGCCAGCCAGTATCGTGGAGTCTGCCGCCATTGGTTCCAGCTCGACGGCGGCCAGTACCGCCTGGGCACAGTCGTCATTCCACCAAGGCTTCCGGGCGACGGGGTGTGCGACGCGTGGCAAGGTAGAAGGCAGCCGCACCCGCTATCTCCATGCGTCTGATGGAAGGAAGTCGCGGAGTCCTCTAAGGGTAGAGTGTAGAAATCCGGTGAGGGCTGGATTGCCTCCCTGTAATGCAGCCACTCGAGGATGTTATTCTCCAACGGGGCAGGTACCAGGATGGGGCTTCGGGGAGCCTGTGGGACAGAGGCCAGCACAGGAAGGTGGTCACTCCCCATGTATGGCTCAGTAGAGAAGGTGGAGGTGGTGAAGGCCGGTCACCAATAAACAGGTCCAGGACTGAGGGAGCACAAGTGTGGGGATGGAACCTGGTGGCCAGACCAGGCGGCTCAGCAGGGAGAGGTGAGGAGAATCCAACATTATCTTGAATAATGTGTTACCTGAGGGGTTTCCGTTTGTGGAGAGGCACGTCAGGCTCCCAGCATTGGTGGTGTGCGTTAAAGTCCCCCATGATGATCACCGGGGAGGGAGAGAGGCGATGTAGTGCTCAAACCCCTGGGAAGTGGCGACACCACCCGGGTTGTAAATCACTGCCACGGTGAGCCACCTCTCCGAAGGCTAACCCTGGCAGCAACGACCTCCAGGTGCCCAGCCGGCCACTGGGAAAGGGAAGCGGGGAGTGGAGCAGCACGTCTCGAAGGGCAAGGAGGACACCTCCACCACGGCTCTGTTGGCGTTCCCGCCTGAGGATGGAGTAGCCTGGAAGGTTGAGCGTGAGGTGAGGGGGGAGCCAGGTCTCACACAACCCGGCCACCGAAGGAAGCGAGTCCCGCAGGTAGGTGTGCAGCTCTGATGACTTCCAGAGGAGAGACCTGGCATTCCAGAGGAGGAGGGTGAGGGCCATATCCTATCCGAATAGAGAGGAGATGACTTGGAGAGGGTGGCCACAGATAGGTGAGGACGTCGGCACAGGTGTACCCTCCTGGTAGAGGTGGTAGCCCTTCCAGAGGAGGGTGAAGAGAGAGGAGATGACCGTATCCCTGGAGGAGGCGGAGGAAGCCGGAGCTGCAGGTAGGCGAGCAGGATCCCAGGGTGGGGCGGGAGGCCTTGGGGGCATAACGGGGGACGGAGCAATGGGGCGGCATGGCGGAAGGCGCGTACTGGTCCCTGTCCACGGTGGGATGGGGAGCCTTGCGGCTGATGTACCTCAGTTGCGATGGTGGAGTGGGTGAATCCAGAGTCGAGATCTGAGGGGGTGGGGGTAGACGGAAGGTGCTAGATACCCGGGCAGTCTACAGGTTTTCGCAGGTGGTTGCGACGGCGTACCGGAGGAGGAGTGCTGCCGGCTCAGGGAGATGACGGGATCCTGAGGCAAGGAGGCATCATCTTCCAGGGCCTCCTGCAGCGGGCCGTACCTATTTCCTGCATTGATGGTGGAATACTGCACACCCGGGTGGACCGCCGTAGCTGGGGGTAGATTGGGTTTCGCCGGTGCAGGCATGGGTGGTGATAGGCGCGGCCTGCGGTGGGCCAGAAGTCTAGGCAGGTTAAGGTCTCGCAGCTGCGTGTTGATGGCGTGCAGGGCTTCCCCTCCCGTGCCAAGTCAGCATAGAGCTGCTGTGTAGGAATTATTGTAATAATTGACGTGAACTCACCTTGCTATTAACCCAAGAACTACCTAGACTGCAATGATACCCTATTTAGACGCTAACTAAGGTATACTCAGCAGTGGTAGATGGGTTGATGATTTGAAGGCTTGATTATCATTTGAGGAGTGGTGGTAGGCGCTGTAGGGTGGCTCAGGGCGTTGGTAATTGTGGTATGGTGCACGTAATGGCGGCGATTATGGTAGGCCGCGGTGGTGCCAAGGATAACTTTCCACCGTTCCTGGCGCGGCTCGTATACTGTTGTGGTGTTTTTACCCCTTTGTCCAGCTTTAAACCGATTGATCGGTTAACACATTGGCTCACACATATTTAGATGAGCGTGACTACACCTTAGTGTATATCAAGAGAGTGGCTACACCTTCATCGTGTAGGACTAATGCGTGAATGATCGCCTTCACTGAAATCCTGATCAGCTGGGCTATAGGCTACACGTGGAACGTTCCAATAATGTTTACTCCTATACGTGGAAGTTCCTCACATTCTTATATTATGTTAATCCTTTGATTAATTGTGGCACTATAGGTGAATACCCCCAGAATTATATTACTATATATAATGCATCTTAATTTATACCCAATTCTATAATAATATATACATAGGTGGAATTTTTACTTGTCTCCCTTTCTGACAAAAGGGAGGCATCAAATTCCACCATACCATTCTCCTAATTAGAGAGCAGTTTTAGTGGATAATTTCCACAACTGGGGCTGGCGAAAAATGAAGGTTTGCTTCAGTAATTTGACCCCCTTTTATGAGGTTTCTCCAACTGGTTTTACACTTTAAAGCAGCTTGCCTCCGAGGTTGGGAATCCCCCAAGTTGGCCTGCCAAGATGCAGACTTAGAATCCTCATTTACCTCTTCAGCTAACTCTAGGGGAATCAAATTATTTACCGTCCGCACACATCGTTGTCCCCTCACTAGTAACTCCACAGACCTCACAATCCCCTTTCCATCATTATGCAATTTTGCTATTTTTCCTAGAGCCCATTGCGAACGAGGCATATCTCCCCTAAGGATTACTATATCTCCTACTTTGATTGGACTTTGATTTTCTGGCTGTTGAGCCCCATAAAACCTTTCCCTTAGACTCTGTAAATAATCTGCACTCCAATGCTTATCCCATGACCTTAAAATTTTACTTAAGGTGTGATAACTTCCCGGAGATGTTTGAGCCGGGTCATTTACTGTAGGATCTTGTATATCTTCCCTTGTTTCTATTAAAGGAAAGGGTTCCAGTCTTCTCCCATAAATTAAATGTGAGGGAGTAAGAGCTTCTATATTTACTGATGAATCATCTAAGTAGGTTAAGGGTCGGGTTATTCACATGGGTCTCAATCTCAGTCACTATGGTTTTCAGGTCTTCCAGACCTATCTTTGTCTTGTGGAGAGTTTTTCCTAAGACAAGACTTAACTATGCAATCATTCTCTTTATGAAACCATTTTGCCAAGGAGCTCTAGGGGTAGTAAAGGTCCAATGAGCATTTCCTTAACTCTAGAAATTTTTGTACTGATGGATGATTTATATTTTTAACAATATGGGGGAGGCTCCTACGAAGTTAGTAGCATTATCGCTAATCAATCGCAGAGGACACGACCGCCGAGCCACAAATCGCCGAACACTTGAATAAATGTTTCAGCACTTAAATCATCAACTATTTCTAAATGAACAGCCCTTGTAGAGGTGCAAGTGAATAAGCAGACATATACCTTCTTGGGGGGAGTATTGTCTCCTGTAATTATTATTGCCCCAGTATAGTCGACACCAGCTACCTCAAATGGTTTTAATAATTGTACTCGATCCATGGGGAGTTGAGGGGGACTGGGATAGGTGATTAGTCTTCCCTCATATTTCTTGCATTTGATACAAGATTTGAGGTAGTATTTAACTGCCTGTCTACCCTGCGGTATCCAAATTCCCTCCTGAGATAGGCTAATATGTCAGCCATTCCGCCATGTAACGAGTTCCCATGAGTATTCATCCACTACAATTTAGTAAGATGATGACGTTTGGAAATTAGCATGGGATTGCAGGTTTTATCGGGAAGATCAGCATTCCAAATTCTTCCTCGACACCTAATGATGCCCTCATTATCTAGGTACAGACCTAATGATTTGATAAGTTTGTTCCTACGGGGGCTGGCAGAGGCTAAGAGCTGATATTCCTCAGGAAATTCCTGCTTTTGTATTGTTCTAACCCAAAACTTCAAAGGATCAGAACTATCCCACTTTATGAATTTGAAGACCAATTTAGTAGTCTTTAATAGTTTGCTTAATAAGGAAAACCTTTTTATATCCATAACAGGATCCATCAATATAGGTTCCATAATTATATCTTCTGATATGTCTGACTTACTATAGACCTTTTGATTAGGCCATTCATTATTATTTTTCAGCCAGGTAGGACCTTTAAACCATAATCCTGTATTTAATTTGAGGATAGTTGTTCCTCTGGACAAAATATCAGCTGGGTTTTCCTTGGTAGCAACATGATTATAGTGAAATGTGGAACCTAATAATTTATCTTACCAACACGATTCCTGACATAAGGGATTTTTGTGTTATGTTTCACTAACCAGTGTAGGCAAATTTCACTATCGGTCCACAGATATACTTCACCAATTTGTAATAAATTACTTAGATATTGTGCTAATTTAGTGCCTAATTCTAATGCAGTCAGCTCCATTTGAGGCAAGGTTCTAGGCTTAATTGGGCAAACCCGAGCCTTAGACATAATTAACTTACATTCCTCTCCTGCTTTAAGATAAGCTACTGCACTGTATGCACTTTTTGAAGCATCACAAAATATGTGTAGTTGCTGGGGTTGTCGCCCATCAGTATTTATTCTCCTACTTATGTGAACTTCATTTATCTTATTGAACTCAGATTTTATAGTCTCCCATTCTGTTGTATATTTCCCATCTAGGGGGGTATCCCAATCGAGGTGTTCTCCCCAGGCCTTTTGTATTAGACATTTACCCCTTATAGTTATTGGGCTCACTATGCCCAAGGGGTCAAATACTTGGCTGACCTGACTTAAGAGTGTTCTCTTTGTTAGGACTACATCAGAAAAATCTGGGCACTTTAATCTTAGTTCATCAGTTTTTACATTCCACCATAATCCTAACACTGATTGGATCTCTGGTGGCGTATAATTAAGGAGTCCTTCCTGATTATCCCTTCTAGCCTTGGAGAATTAGTATTCCAACTCTGTAAGGGGAGGCTGGCCTTCCTGCACTCTTTATTAGCCAGGTTATAATTTGTATTAGTTCTTCCTCAGAATTTATTGTCCCCTGCAAATTATCCATATATGTAGAAGTTATTCCCTAATTCTGGGCTATCAGAACCCTTAAAATGGTACTGTAATGTTTTATTTAATAAAAAGGGGCTTGAGCAAGAACCAAACAGAACTGACTTAAACCTATATGTGGCTAGGGGGCTATCTTCCTGAGATATATTTTCAGGCCATAGGAATTTTGTGAAATTTCTGTCTTCTTCCCTTAGACCTAATCTTAGGAAAGCCTTAGATTATCAGGCCACATAGGCGAATTTATCTGTTCTGAATTTTACTAGAACATCTCCTAGATTGGACAAGAGATTCGGTCCTGTCTGAAGGCAGTCATTTAAACTAGCATCTTCTTTAGTTTTGAAACTACAATTGAAAACTATTCTATGGGGGTGGTTGATGAATCTTTGGCCACTCCATGATGGGGTAATAATGTCCTATATTATGATTTACTGCTCTGTCCAGTTTTTTCGATAAAGTCTTCCTTTAATTGACCTTGAATTATCTTATCATAGCACTCCAATTTAGACTGATTTTTCTTCAGTTTTCTAATTGAACTATTTAATTGGCTCTTAACTATGTGATAATTGGAAGGTAACACAGGGGCATCTATTTGCCAAGGTAGTCCTACTTCATATTTACCATTTACATAATTGACAGTGTGATCATAGTGATCTAGAGTATTTTGATCCTCTTTAGGTAACTGTTCAGGTATGATACCGATAGTTTCTAGATCCCACAATTTATGCACGGGGATATCCCCTTCTTCCAATAACTCGTTGATTTAAGTGGGTACTAATGAAGTTCCTAATCTAGCAACCAAGAGCGGTTGTGCATGACTAGGAATGCATTCCTCTTGTTCAGGCTGGTGAGTGGTTTGTGGGATAGGTCCCATTATAACATCACCACCGGCACTGGTGAACATGGAAATGTTATGTCTTTTGATGACCTTACGTAGGAATCGCCCAAATAATCAGCGCCTATTATTAATTGGTATGACCATCAACATCCTCAAAGGTATTTCAAACTAGTCTAACACCTTTCTGTTTCAACATTTCAGCTGTAGATTTAAGTCCTTTTACAGTTAAATTTATACCGATGTTATTAACTACAGCAGCTACCCTACATTTATAATTTCCTAATTGGACTAGTGGTCGAACAATGTCAAACTTTGAGCTTCTTTGTTGGCCAGAAAGCCCGAAATGGCTAAGTTCACCTTGCTAATTGAGGCGCTCACTCGCAGTACGTCCTAAGCGCCGAACATAGAAAACGGAGTAAATCGCGTCTGAAGTTTGACTTATAAAACGCTGTAACTATCAGACCCGATTAAGGAGAGAGGTGACAGTGTTATCAAATGTTCAGAAATTAGTATCTAGCCATTTACCACAAAAAATGAATAATACATTCAATCAATCAATCATTGGGGGCATACGCCGGGGGGCGCGTCGCCTCGCCCACCCTACGACGCCACTCCCGGGGGTCACCACGCGCGAGTTCCCATGCAGGCTCCTTTCCCATACCAACCAGCTCTCGACAAGAAACATCAACTTGCCCCAGCCACGAGCCTTGTGGGCGCCCCCTTGGCCTCCTCCACGCCGGATTGTCTCTTACAGATACAACCCGATGGGAAGGATCAGTTTTCAGGGTAGCGTGCCACATGCCCATATAGCCGAAGTTTGGCGCTGACGGACTATGCAGGTAATAGGCCTCGATTCAGTCTCACGGTGCAATCGCTGATTTGACACGTAATCATCCCAGCGATATCCCATGATTCTGCGAAGACACTTATTACCAAAGGCATTGATTCGTCTCTTCAAGTCACTATTTAGTGTCCATGTCTCACAACCATAGAGTAAGACAGGGATCACAAGCGACTTGAAGATCCGGATCTTTGTCCTCCTGCACAGGTACCGACAACGCCAAATACTCCCGCTGAGCGAGTCCATAACACCGTGGGCTATTGCCATCCGCCGTAAGACTTCTTGACTGAAACCCCCCTTNGAAAATCCTGGTGACCCTCAGTAGTTTTCTGTACACACTTTTGGAAAAATGTTGTGTAGTTAAATAGCAATAATTGCTAAATTTATTTTGATTATGTTTTCATAGAATGAGGGGAATTAGCAGTATGGAAGGAAATGTAGGATGTGAATAGGAAGAGGGAAAGAAGATGAGGAGGACATGTGAGATATAATGTGAGGAGAAAGGTTGTTTGACATTTTTAGGGATAAGAAAAGAAAATGACAGTATCAATAACAAACAAAACTAGCAACTGGTATTTGGTATTATGCATATTTTAAGAAAGCAAATACTCGATGAGTTTTTACCCTCTACAGCATGCATGTGAGGTGAGGTCACTGGTGCTGTGGGGGGCACCATGGAGGAAGGCAGCAGAGGCTCCTGGCACACACCTGAAAACTACTCTTTTGTTGATATCTTTCTGGACTGTATACGGAAATTTGTCGATACAAGGTATAATTACATCTCGGACTATAATTCATAAGTGAGACTAAAAACATGCAAAATGTTAACATTATAACTCTAATACCATCCATTTGCTGTGGCTGTGACTGATGTGGTTGGAGGCTGTGGCGGGTGGGGCTGATGTGGTGGGAGGTGTGGCTGGAAAAGGGGGAATTAGGCAGCACTCCAACATCGGTGTCAAAACAATCTGTCAAAAAAAAAATATCAGTAATAATCCTGTACATAATTAGAACATTGATACTGTACCTGCCAATGCTAAAGCCATATAAATAAGAGAGAGAAAAAAAAATTTTCTCCAATACACTGATAAGGGCTGGAAGCCATTAATAAGAACATAAGAACATAAGAAAATAAGGAAGCTACAAGAGGCCGCGAGGCCTACACGTGGTAGGTTCTGTAAACCTAACACTACCTACATCCACCTTTCACCCCCATCCATGAACCTACCAGCTTCTCTTTAAAGCTCCCTAATGACTCCGCACTAACTACCTATCTACTGAGAAACCATTCCATTCATTCACCACCCTATTTGAACCCGTTTTTCCCTATTTCCTTTCTAAATCTACGCTTTTCCAGCTTTAATCCGTTACTTTTGTTTTACCCTGGTTAAAAAGTCGTAAGAACTTTTCCTACCTCTCCTTTATTAAATCCCTTATCCACTTAAACACTTCTATCAGATCGCCCCTTACTCGCGTCTCTCGAGTGAGTGTAATTCTAATAACTTCAATCTCCTCTCATAACTAAAGTTACGCATCCCTTGTATCATTTTGGTCAAACCTTCTCTGGGACTGTTCTAACAAGGCTATATCCATCCTGTAATATGGAGACCAAAAAAGAACCGCATAGTCTAGGTGAGGCCTTGACTAGAGCCAGATAAAGCTTTAGAATAACTTCCGCCCCTCTACTTTTAACACTTTGGTAATGAATCATAATACTCTATTAGCTCTATTTTTGGCCTCAAACATTGTTTCCTAGGTCAGAGGTCTGGGCTCACCCTCACTCCAAGATCTTTTCACCTTTGATCTTTTCAGCGATACATTGCTTATGGTGTATCTATTCCCAGGGTTTTCTCTACAACATTCATAACGCTGCTTTTTATCAATATTAAATTCCATCTGCCTTTCTGACTGCCCACTCGTTAAGTTATCTAAGTCTCCCTGCAATATGTTTACATCACACTGTGATCCAATAATCCTACCTAACTTTAGTATCATCAGCAAATTTGCTGATATCACTGCAAATTTCCCACTATCCAAGTCGTTGATGTAAATCAAAAATAGTAATGGACCCAAAAACAGACCCTTGTGGAAACTCCACTTGCCCACCAGTCCCCATTCAGATTTAGAACCATTAATTGTAACCCTTTGTTGCCTTTTTACTTAGCCAAGCTCTGCTCCAATGAAGAACCTTTCCCCATCATTCCATGAGCCCTAACCTTTTTTATGAGTCGCTCGGTGGTACTTTGTCAAATCCCTTTAAATAAAGTCCAGATATATTATATCATAATCCTTATCATTATCTGCCGTTCATAAACTTCCTATAAAAAACTCAAAAAATTGTGAGACATGACCTACCCTTGGTGAATCCATGTTGTGAAATCATTATCAAACTATGTTTATCTAAGGGCCCTCTAATGTTTTTGCAATAATAGATTCTAATGTTTTTTAATAATAATTTAAAAAAATCAATAATAGGAATAAATACACCCTTAATTTTAAGAGGGTTGATGATAACAATAATGCATAGTCTGTACAAACCACTGTGTGCCATATTTCCGGTAGTAATGGTACAGCTGCCCTCCCCTGCTGCCACATCTAGCCCAGTCTCTGCTGATGCTAATGGCGCTACAGAAAGATATGATCAATATAAAATGTTTGAGAAGGTACCTATTTGTTTACAAAAAAATGTATTATATATATATAATATATATATATATATATATATATATATATATATATATATATATAATATATATATATATATATATAGTATATATATATATATATATATATATATATATATATATATATCACAACACCAAAGAAGGTTTTTCATGTACGAAACCAACTCTCCACTGAGCTGAGTGTACGAAACGACTATGGTTTCGTATACGAAACAACTTTTGGAGTACGAAACAACTTTTATACGAACTGACTGCACAACTGACCCCACTCGACAATCTAACTAACCTCCTAACCAAATGTAACCACACTACCTAGCTGGGGGCTCCGCTCCCCTTGACCCCGATAATCTAACCTAACTTCCTAAGAGGGGGAGCTCCGTCCCCATTGACCCCCGGTAACATAACAATATTTCCCTTAGCCTTATCTGGGTAGCTCGACACTCTCTTGTCGGGGGCCCCATTCCCCCAGGTCCCCAAACTTGTTTTCAGGGAGTTGGGAAGTATGGGATAACTAAAATAATATCGAATATTTACCTGACACACTTGTCATTCTGTGTATTCTCGTCCATTACAAACAAGTGTGGCTTAAAGGGGGTAACACGCGTGCACGGTAACGGGCTTATCTAGTTTCTTTTATTTTCGCCAGCACGGTGGCTGGCTTGAGAGAGAGAGAGAGAGAGAGAGAGAGAGAGAGAGAGAGAGAGGACAGAGAGAGGACAGAGAGAGACAGAGAGAGACAGAGAGAGACAGAGAGAGACAGAGAGAGAACAGAGAGAGACACAGAGAGACACAGAGAGACACAGAGAGACAGACAGAGAGACACAGAGAGACAGACAGAGAGACACAGAGAGACACACAGAGACACACAGAGACACACAGAGACACACAGAGAGACACAGAGAGACACAGAGAGACACAGAGAGACACAGAGAGACACAGAGAGACACAGAGAGAGACAGAGAGAGACAGAGTATGGTTGGATCATCGGACTACTCTACCGTACTCACCACCATCAGCACCACTGTGGTACGCGACGAGGCTACTGCCCGAGTCAACTGGCTTTGGTCTCGTGGAGATTGGGACAGCCTAAAAGAAAACTTGGACTCCATTGTGTGGACGGAGCTTCTCCACGGCGACGTTAACACACAAGTGAAAACCTTCACCAACCTCCTCCTATCCCTCCAGAAAAAAACCCTATACCCAACCAAACCTACAAATCCAAACCCCATGTTTGGTTTTCAGTGTAGGAGAGCTGCTGACAACAAGAGCAGGGCCTGTCTGCGGTACAAGTACCACCCCTCCCAACTCAACAAACATCGGCACAAAGATGCCTGCAAGACCATGTGTCAGGTCCAAAGCAGGCCATACCACGCTGGAGAGAGGACTTAAAGGCCAAGTACAGCGGCCAGTCAGTGAGCAGTAAGGAGTGGTGGTGTGGAGTGAAGCAGCAGCAAGGCCTCTTGCTGACAACACCATTCCGCCGCTCACCAGAACAAACGGGTCAGTGGCTGTCCGCGACAAGGACAAGGCTGAGCTGTTGGCAGCTCATTTTTCTTGTAAGATGTCAGTGCCAGACCCCTCACGCGAGCCCCCAGAGATACCATCCCTCACCAGGGCCTCTCTGGAGAGTCTCGCATTAACAATAAGGAAGTAGAACATCAGCTGCGGCAAATAGATCCCAAGAAGGCGCTAGGGCCCGACAACATCAGCCCTCACCTACTAAAGGGATGTGCTGCCAGCTCGCTCCACCACTCCACCATCATCTTCAACAACATTCTTTCCTCATGCAAGTGGCCCACGCAATGGAAAGAGGCAAGACTGGTGGCCATCCACAAAAAAACCCAGCAAACGGGACCCAAAGAACTACCGCCCAATTTCCCTTCTCACTACTGTTGGGAAAATCATGGAGTCCCTCATCACCGCAAAGATCAACACCTTCTTGGACACCCACCATCTCTCAACTCCAAGCAATTTGGTTTCAGGCAGGGAAGTCAGCTGCAGACCTGCTCCTCCTTAGTCTGCTTCCTGGAACCCCTCACTGGATAGAGGAATAGACACCTTTGTCGTGGCCTTGGACATCGCCGGAGCCTTGACAGGGTGTGGCACCGAGGTCTCGCTGCCAAGCTGAGGAGCCTGGGAGGGCGCCCTACTGCAGCTCATCCAGGACTACCTCCATGACAGGACCTTTACGGGTGGTGATCAACGGCCACACTTCCAGCTAGCAACCCATCCACGCCAGCGTCCCGCAGGGCAGCGTACTCGGGCCTCTTCTGTGGAATGTCTATTTCAATGACATTTTCCAGCTCATTCCTGAGGCCCAGGCCTACGCTGATGACTGCACCCTTGCCTTCCCCTGTGACAGACGTGACTGGCAGGACACGGTGTGCCACATCAATCTGGCATTGGACAACATCGTCACCTGGAGTAGTCGATGGCAGGTCAGCCTGGCCCCTGACAAAAACCCAGGCTCTGCTTATCTCCCGCAGGCAAGACATCACCAACCTGCCTGCACCGGACATACGGCTTGAGGGCAGATCACTCCCCTTCAGAGATCCATCTCCATCCTTAGGGTGGAGTTTGACGCGGGACTGACCTTCACCAGTCATGCCAGGAGAGTAGCTAAAAACTCGGCTTGGAGACTCAGCTGTGTCTGGCGCATCTCCCAGCTTCTAGATGCCAAGGGGGTTGAGGTTCTGTACAAGGCTCAGGTACGTCCCCTAATGGAATACTCCCCCCTAGCATGGTCTTCCTGCCCGCCCTCTTACCTGGCCACACTAGACCGCGTCCAGAGAAGAGCCCAGCGACTGGTTAGCGATAAACGTCCCCACCACGCGCCTGACTCTTCCAACCCCTCCAGGAGCGCAGGGATGTGGCAGGTTTATGTGTCATGCACAAGGCACTAATTCTCCACACAGCCCAACCTGGCAGCCATCAAGCTCCCCAGGCCCCGCCGCGCCTTCACTCCACCCGTGTCGCCCCACACAGACAGCAGCAAGTGACTGTGCCCTTCTCCAGGACAGAGCACCACCTACGTTCCTTTTTACCCCGCTACGGCCGTCTGTGGAACCATTTAGTTCACCAAACTGACCTCCCCCACCACGCCTCGCTACAAGACTTTAAGCGGGGGGTGAACAGCTGGTTGATGGCCTAAATATTTAATAAATATAGAATGCCTTTTGTATTATATGTAGCTATAGATAGCTCTAGTGTAAACCCTAAGCTTTAGCTCTAATAACACCAGATGTACCAAGTTTAAATAAAAAAATAAAATAAAAGAGAGAGAGAGAGAGAGAGAGGAGAGGAGAGAGAGAGAGAGAGAGAGAGAGAGAGAGAGAGAGAGAGAGAGAGAGAGAGAGAGAGGACAACAATTGTCTTGCTGCACCTATAAAGGATGCATGCATGTGGCATATCGCAAAAAAAATCTATCAGAAAACACCCAAAAATCTTCAAGTACTATATTTATCTCTTGTGTTTCCGAGCCTCTGATCAGCTCGGGAAAAGGAGCCTTCCTTTTGTTACGTCACCGAGCCGTGGCGCATCGTCTGCCAGTTGCCAGCAGCTTTTTCGAAGCTCGGGGAATTTGCAGATTTTGTTTGCGGATTATTTAAAAAACGGCTGACTGGATGCAAAAAAGTGACAACATATTGTGATATACTCGCTAATGGCTATAATTTTATTGCATTAAATCAGGAATGATGAAAAGTTATGGATGATTTCTTTAAGACAAAGAGAAAATATCTTGGAAAAAAATAATAAACGTGGAACTAGCCATCACTTTTAACGATATATCTATATATAAATATTGATATGGTATAATACCTTTTTTTTCACTTCATTCCATAGATTCAAACCCCTTTTTAAAGCGTTATTTCTCGAAGATATCTGTATTTACCTACTTCATATTCCTTATATGAGCTGCTGCACTGATCATATCCAACTTTATTTGCTAAAAATTTACTTTTATCAATATATTTCAAGCTAAAAAATTTGTTTGCCGATTTTCACTTATAAATGTGGTTGGCTGAGTAACACACTCCTAGTTCGCGCTCTATTTCTTTGCCATCACATGTTCATCAAAGAGAAAGAAAAAGGAAATGTATACTCTTTGGTATCAATCAATCAATCAATCATTGGGGGCATACGCCGGGGGGCGCGTCGCCTCGCCCACCCTACGACGCCACTCCCGGGGGTCACCACGCGCGAGTTCCCATGCAGGCTCCTTTCCCATACCAAGCAGCTCTCGACAAGAAACATCAACTTGCCTCAGCCACGAGCCTTGTGGGCGCCCCCTTGGCCTCCTCCACGCCGGATTGTCTCTTACAGATACAACCCGATGGGAAGGATCGGTTTCAGGGTAGCGTGCCACATGCCCATATAGCCGAAGTTGGCGCTGACGGACTATGCAGGTAATAGGCCTCGATTCAGTCTCACGGTGCAATCGCTGATTTGACACGTAATCATCCCAGCGATACCCCATGATTCTGCGAAGACATTTATTACCAAAGGCATTGATTCGTCTCTTCAAGTCACTATTTAGTGTCCATGTCTCACAACCATAGAGTAAGACAGGGATCACAAGCGACTTGAAGATCCGGATCTTTGTCCTCCTGCACAGGTACCGACAACGCCAAATACTCCCGCTGAGTGAGTCCATAACACCGTGGGCTATGCCAATCCGCCGTAAGACTTCTTGACGTGACCCGCCGTCATTATGGACTGCGCTACCAAGGTATGTAAAACTTTCCAAGATCTCAATGTCCTCGCCACACGCATGAACAGACTGTACTGCTTCATCTAGTAAGTCTCCAAATACCTGGACCTTGGTCTTGAGCCAGGTCACCTCAAGTCCCAAAGGCTTTGCCTCCTCGTGCAGCGCCTCGAGAGCCATCACCAGGACCTCCAGCGGCTCAGCAAAGATTACTGACTGCATCACCGGCAAAAACAAGATCAGTGATCTTGGTGTTGCCGATGGATGCTCCACAATCACTTTGATTTACAACCTTGTCCAATACCCAGTCCATACAAGCGTTGAAAAGTGATGGAGCAAGGACGCACCCTTGCCTCACTCCTGTATTCACAGGAAAGAAGCTGGATACACCTGCCCCACACTTCACAGCACTCTCAGTCCCAGAATACAGACCAGTTATCAAACTCTTTGGTAGAGAGATGAAAATCTGCAAATTTAAACAACGCACGTGGTTTAGCCACGGTCCTCTATAAATAATGACATGGATACCATTGCTTATTTTGTCATAAACTCCAGGATATGATGCTCAATGCGTTGCCATTTCACACTTTTTTCATGTAAACGCTTTTTTTCGATTTATCAACAAGGCCTTTAAAGTAATCGTCCAGACCATTTCATCATTCCTGATTTGATGTAGTTAGAGTATAGCCATTATCGAGGTGTATCAAAAATATTTGTCACTTCTTGCATCCAGTCAGCCGGTTTTTGAAAAATCCCCAATCAAAATCTGTAAATTCCCCGAGCTTCGAAAACGCTCATGGGAAATGACAGACGAGCGCCAGGCTCGGTGGGGCGTAGCAAAAAGGGGGCCCCCCTTCCCCGCTGGTGGTGTGTTTTAGTAGTGTTGGGGTGTTGTAGTAGTTTGGTGTGTTTTGTAGTAGTGTTGTGTGTGTGTGAGTAGTGTTTTTTGTGGGGGGTAGTAGGTTTTGTGTGTGTTGTGTAGTGTTTGTGTGGGTTGAGTAGGTTTTTGTTGTTGGTTGTGTGTGTTTGTGTGTGGGGGGGCGTAGAGTGTTTGTTTTGTGTGGCGTAGTAGGTTTTGGGGTGTGTGTGGGGTGTGTGGTGTTTTCGTAGTAGTGTTTTTGTGTGTGTTGTTTTTGTGTGTGTGTGTGTGGTAGTAGGTGGTGTGTGGTGTGTAGTGTTTGGGGTGTGTGTAGTGTTTGTGGGGTGTGTAGTACTGTTTTTTGGTGTAATAGTGTTTTTGGGGTGTTGTAGTAGTGTTTGTGGTGTTGTAGTGTTGTGTGTGTGGTGGTATAGTGTTGTGTGTGTGTGGGGTAGGTTTGTGTGTGTGTGTAGTAGGTGTGTGTGTGTTGTGTTTTAGTAGTGTTGTTGTGGTGTGTGGGGTGTGTTTTGTGTGTGAGGTTTGTGTGGTGGTAGAGGTTTGTGTGTGTGTGTTGGGAGTAGGGTTTGGTGGGTGTGTGTGTGTGTTGTGGTTGGTGTGTGTGTGTAGAATGTTTTTGGTGGTGTAGTAGTATTTTTGTTTGTGTGTGGCGTAAATGTGTGTGGGGGTGTGGTGGTGGTGTGCTAGTAGTGTGGTGGTGTAGTAGTGCTTTTTGGGGTGGTTTGTAGTAGTTTTGTGGGGGTGTAGTAGTGTTTGTGGTGTGGGGTTTTTTGGGTTTTGTGTTTTTGGTGTGTGTTTAGTGGTGTTGTGGTGTGTATTTAGTGTGTGGTGGTGGTGTGTTAGTAGTGTTTTGTGTTGTGGTGTAGTGGTTTGGTGGTGTAGTAGTTTTCTGTGTGGTAGTAGTGTTTGTGGTGTGTGTAGAAGGTTTGTGTGTGTAGTAGTTTTGAACCTGCAGGCCCGCTAACACCTTTTTCACCCAACCTCGATTTGGCTCAAACATATAGGGTTGGGCCCCCCTCAAAATTTGGTTCTTTTCTCATATACGCGAGCGCGTCATTTATTTCGGTCTCAGTTAAGCATCGTATCTAGATCTAACACAGGCAGATTCATGTCTGACAAAAGTACAATCGTCACATAACATTCGGGCAGGTCTCACAGAGGCATACGAGTGTTGTTTACATTTGGGGTCCCTTTTTTGGGGTCATCAATACATGGTAGCCCTGTTGGAGGGAAAAAAAAAAAAAACGTGCGTTTTTAAAAAAAATTGGTTTTTACGGAAATAAGGCCGGAAATAATTATTTTTGGGGATTAGGTGTTTTGAATGTGATTTAACATAATTTGGCAAAAAAAAAATTGGGTTGGACATTACTCTAAGGAGAGTTTTCCGAAATAGAATAACTCAAATAAAAAAACGACGTAGGGTACACGCGGAAAAATTTAATTAACACAAAAAATTTAAAAATATAATTTTTAGAAAGCGAATTTCCCTCATTTGCGGTGCTCCATATCCCACTATTTCGCTACAACGTCAGACGCTTGCCTGCCTGCCGCCGCATCGCAGATCCTCTAAAGGTACTGCTAAATACGGAAAATTCCAATAAAGAAGTGAAAAAAAAAAAAAAAACATGAACTAACATATATTGGCTCATGATTCATAGATAAAAAAGCAAGATCATGAGGGGGTGAGAAAGAAAAAAAAAAAAATATATATAAAATATAAAATATAAAAATTTTATATTTAAAAAAAAAAAAAAAAGGAGAGAGAGAGAGAGAGAAGAAGAAGAGAGAGAG
>JACEEZ010004596.1:0-14164 GCA_016584305.1 Chionoecetes opilio | reverse complement strand
GGTGTGAATTTGAGTTTTATTAATGATAGTTATTAGGTGTTGTGACTTGTGAGCGGGTTGTAAGGTGAGTGAAATCCGAGACGCATAATAAACTTCACCTCATATGGTTTTAATCACCTCACACACACACACACACACCACACACACACACACACACACACACCACACACACACACACACACACACACACACACACACACACACACACACACACACACACACACACACACACACACACGTAACATTCACCACCACTGTTACATAACCTAAAATTACGTGCCCAGTTTCGCGAAGCCACGAAATTCAACCTCGGCCACTAACCCCCCTCCTCCCACAACCCCTCCTCCACCTCACCGTAACCTCATTTCACACCCTTTCAACCCCCTACACTCATCTCCACTAACCTCAAGATCTCCATAACAGCCTCTTCTTTACTTCCTATATACTCATATCATCTCCACTCATCTTCTATAGTTTTTTTTTTCACTCCTATGTAAACTACGTCACTATCAGCGACTTTCTATTAGGAACTGAAAACCTACGAAAATTCGCTTCGATATCCTTCCTGGTTACCGAGTGAACAGTGAAGTTAAAAATAGGCGCTCCGAAGTTGGGACCCTTGTGCAACAGGCCGATATTCCGTACGCAGTCCAGATCTACAGTGGTCTATGTACCGACCTATCCTAACTACCTTATATATTATTTGTTGAATCAACCACTCTTGCTTAACTCATCATAAATGCTTCTGTAAATACTATAGACGATCATTTTCCTCTTCCATTGCATTGGTCACCTTGTTTTCTTCATAGCCATCATTATTTTGTACCATGATAACAAGTGTGCCTGCAGCAGGAATACAGAAGAAGAATACCATCGCATATACAGAAAAAATAAATGATAATTTGAATAATACAAGGGTTGCTGAAGCGTCCCTAGCGTTTTCATCGATATGTAGACACTTTACGGCCTACATTTTTTGGGGGAGGAAAGATCAGGTGCTTGCTGTTTAATTGTATACATAAAGTAGATATATAAATTACGAAATTAGCAGATTGATGGAATGTGCAAATAAACTAATATATAGTAAACCATGAGAGCAGTGTATCTACACCTTCGTGCACTCCTTCACTCACATGCCTTTCACATGCTTAAGTTATTTGTTTCATTATGTAAAAGGAACCATTATGTATATTGAGAGTACTTGTATCGTGCATGAAACACTCGCGGGGCATGAGTGTCTGACGCTGTACATTAGCACCTTGTGTCCCCAGGATCATGTACGTGAACGAAGCGGGGCTACGCGACAACTGGTACAAGCAGGCGATACCCAACTCTAGCATGTGTGTGAGACTGCCCACCAAAGTGACCGTCAGCACCTCGTTTTCTATCAACAACTCATGGGTGTGTTGCGCTGAATGATGTCATGTAATATTATTTTTTGTAGTTGATCACATAGAGCGTTCGATCTCCGACCTGTCATTCGTCAGTATACTCAAATAATTATTGCATCTCATGATTAGCTCCAGATCAATTTCTCAGGGTTACAAAACATCAGTTATGACATTGGTGGCAGCGGTGGAATTTAGCCCAAACAAGATACTATTACAGGCACTACGTGGCACTTTACCGGTTGAGCCATGGTGATTACCGATGCCTAAGAGGAATTAATCTAGAGCCAGACATGAGAGGCAGCCAGGAATTGATCCTCTACCAGGACATCCAAGATATGCGACACAGTAGCCACCACTTCATGGTCAAGATTGATCACCAAGGCCCAAGTGGTGTTTTGTTTGCCTTGAATGTCCTTCGAATAGAATACATCGTCGTGTAGAAAGTATATACCATCCATTATCTTTCCTTAGGCAATGTTCGTGGTGCTGCTGATCGGGCTTGGCGCTGGCTTACTCGCTCTCCTCGCAGAGTTTATAAAGACTTGCTGCAGCAGCTGACAGAGGACATAGTAAGGATACAGTCTTTATAATACAGCCTTACATAAATTGGCTCTCTCGTATACAGATGTGATCACCTGATTAAGAATAAATATATTTGATTTTAATGTGTTTGTTTTCATCACCAAGAAATGCCTCATGCAAAGTGCAGTAAAAATGTCATCTATTTGTGTATATTGCAGACCTTAAGACAGCGAATCAGACTATGGATGAAAAATTTACACCCAAAACCTGCAAGCGCATAATTATATGTATACTGTGTTAGGGCAAAAGGTTATTATTATTAGTTTTTTTTTTATTTTGCCTTAATGATTTGAAAATAGAATTAGAAGAGATATTATTTAGTTTGCTGATGATACTAAGAAATTATCTGTATGGAAAATTAAATACGAAAACAATCACGATTGTATTTACATTTACCTTGGTGATCGATAAAGTTCGGGTGTTGCATGCGTGGGTGTTACGCGTCCAGTACATTCATGACAATAGTGTTTATCGTTAACTGTTATGATGGCATGTCTGTTTGTTCTCGGGGTATACTCTACGTGCTTTGGGATATGTATGTGTGTGTGTATGTGTGTACGTGCATGTGTGTGCGTTTGTGCGTGTTTGTGTGTTTCGTTTGTGCGTGAGTGCGCGTGTATGTGTGCCTGCTTTTGCGTGCGTGCGTGTGTGTGTGTTTGTGTACGTGCTTGCCTGCGCGTGTGTGTGTGTGTCTGCGTGCGTGCGTGCGTGTGCCTGTGTGTGTGTATGTTTACGTGTGTGTGTGTGTGTGTGTTGTGTGTGTGTTCGCGGGGGCCTGCGTACTAGTGGCTGTTGCAGTGTTCATTGTGTTGCCCAGTACGATAATTTAGGTTATCATGCAATATAACCATCACGCCAAGCCCTTCACTCAAAGGTCCTGTGGTTCCTCCGCCGCAGCCAAGACGGGGCTGCAACACACGCCAACGCAACCTCCTGTCTCTCGCCGCAGCTGTAAGTTACAAATCTCTGCCAACTTTCTCACCGCAAACATCTTTTTCTCCTATACATCTTAATTTTACATATTACTACACAGAGAGTGTTGTGGTGTATTTTTACGGTTAGGAGACATTGCCTATTACATTTCTTTCTATTCTTTCATTTCTATTTATGGATATGTAATACATAATATTCTCATACATACTGTTATGAACAACTAAACGCGTAGAAGTAGTACATGTGTTGACCATTTACCAGTAATGTGAAGCTTCGCAGAGAATTGGTGCGATTTATATGATTTTGTCTGTACCCTTCAATACATGTAAAGTAATGTGGCGTCTGTTTCACGATTAGGATGCTGGCTAGAGCTTACGAAAAAAAATATAAGGAAAAGAGCATACAGTTTGTATAATTGTTGTTTTCTAAAAGATAATTATTTAATGATGAGCTATTTAAAGAGGTTAAGGCTTGTGTAATTCAAATGGTTATGATATTTTTCTCTTAAAGGAATCATTAGAAGGAGGTAAGACAGAGAAGCAGGATGGTTTAGAATTTACTCATGAAAGAGGTGAGTAAGTGAAGATACTAACTAACACTCTAATTAGAAAGGCAGACAGAATAGGGACGAGAGTAAGTAGAGTCTCTTAATTCTCGACTCAGTATTATTTATATTTTCATCGGACAATTAATTGCATTTGTGATGGTTTAATTCTTTCCCTGTCTGAAAAGGAACGTTTGCAGGTTTGTGTAGTGAGACAATAGTCAACCAAATTATATATATATATATATAATATAAAATATATTATATATATATTATATATATATATATTATATTAATTATAATATATATATATATATTATATATATAAAATTATATATATTTCTGTTTTTCTGTTTGACAATATTTGAAGTTTGATATCACACGTGCATGGTAACACGCCAGCAGCTGTTCATAGGCAAATTTAAAATGCATAGAATAATGCATTTTTTTCTTATGCTGGTCGCATCCAACCCTCTGTGAAAAATATGTACTACTTCTACGTATTTAGTTGAAAATTAGTTGGTGAGCTAGTACTAGTTTAGTGAAATGGAGATTGATCGGGTCGCGGAGATGACGATGCGACAGAAAAGTTTAATTGCAAACCAAAGGAAGGAGAAAGACCGGTACGGACCCAGACTGTGTGTGTGTGTGTGGTGTGTGTGTGTGTGTGTGTGTGTGTGTGTGTGTGTGTGTGTGTGTGTGCTGTCTTTGAAGACGATAAACTGGAGAAGGTATGGAATAGTATGGAGGTAGATTTCAGTTGGCAAGATTTGCTTATCAAAGGCTTGGCCGACGCGTTCAGGGAGGAAGAAAACTGCCATCACTCGTGGTGGTGGAAGAGGATTGTCGTGAAGGAAGACGTACATCAGAACATTATAAATAATGGAAGAGGTTATATACGCGACGCAGAGGCAGCAGAAAAATAACTACCAGAGAAAACAGAACTAGTACGACTTGATACGCGAGTGAAAAAGCTTCACTGTCACCATGATGGAATTGACCAAAAGAACTGTGCTCATTTTGACATCGAGCTCAAATTAGTAACTCAATGATTTTGTTTTGGAACATTAATGACGTGAGTATTTAGAAAGTGAGCTGGAGTGACGGTGATGTACTGCAGCGGGGGTTTTAAGGCATGTCCAGACGAACGTGCCTGATCGGCGGCCATACCCGTCATCGGGCACATTTAATTAACTGACAAGCCATCGAAATGCCCGACCCCCCATTGAGCGAAATCTCCAGGCGTCCCCGGTGGCTGGAGGAGCTACAACGCTGCCTGACATTGGGGATCCAAAGCAGGCTTGTCTCCCAGTTATCACTTCGTTATAACACTGTTCACGTCAGGAAATTTATACACACAGCAATAATTATGTTACAAATATTTTTCTTCGCAGTAGTACGGGGACCAGTTTATTGTACCGCACTCGACAACTAAAGGGCCTATCCAGACGAGGGGGCGTGCCCGGCGGGCAGCGCAGTGGGCGGACAAATTGTGTCGGGCATGCCCGTGCATGTTGTCCACACGGCAGAGTCGATGAATGGGCGGGCTTTCCCTTGACGATGCCAGCAGGTTGTCGAGAGCGGTACGATAACATGGTCCCCCAAACTACGGGCGAAAAAAGTATTGTGTAGCATAATTGTTGCTGGGTGAAAAAAGTTCCTGATGTGAACGTGTTACAACGAATATAAGGGGGGGCGACCTTGTATGATCCCCAATTTTTACTGCGTCGGGGCACGTCGTAGCCCCTCAAGCCCCGGAAACCCCACGGTGATTTCGCTAAACGGGGGATCGGGCAATTCGATGGTTGCCCGTCAAATGTGCCCGATGACGGGCATGCTCGCTGATCAGGCGCGCTCGTCTGGATAGGCCTTTACAGGCGTCGTCGGGCACGCCCAACTATTAATCGACTCGCTGTGGGGACAACATTCACGGCATGCCCGGCAGAATTTGTCCGCCGACCGCCCCTGCCCGCCGGGCACGCCTGTTCGTCTAGACATGCCTTTAATAGAGGGGGGGGGGGGGGTTGGAAAAAAAAAGTAAAGAGAGGGGAAGAGTCTCTCTCTCGCAAAAGCCTGCGGACTTGCCAATCAAAAAACTGGGAGCAGAAGAGAGAAACAAAAAGAAAAAAAATTGAGAGAGAAAAAACAAAGTTGAAAAAGAGAAGAACTGCAAAAAAAAAATTCAGGACTTTACTTTCCACATCTTCACTCTCCTTCTCCCTCTTTTCTTCCTCTTCATCCCTCTTCCTTCTCTGAAATTTTCAAATCAGAGTAAGTCAATCGATGGAACAAATTACCATCTAATGTTGTCGAAGACAGCAAAATAATCACATTTAAAAGCAGACTTGATGAGTATTTTAAAGTAAAGGGTTTTGATTTTTACCTGCGACTAATCTAAATAATTTCCCGCGGATGAATTAGTGTTAGCAGTGTCGGACATGGATGAGCGATGCTCATTGGGCTGAGTACTTTGGGCAGTTGTTCAGGGTGGACCCTCCAACTGAGCAGCTTCACACCAACTGGATTACAGGCAGTGGATGCCGATCCTCCCATTGACGAACCGCACCCTCTCTTGACGAAGTCAAGAGGTTGTAGCTAAGTTGAGGGGTGGAAAGGCAGTTGTTGTTTGTAATATCAGTGCGGAGCTCCCCCAAAGCTGGGGGGGGAGGCCATGATCCGCGGGTTGCATGCTGTCCTGACTGCAATGGGCAATCAGGTACCATTCCTCCTGACTGGAAAAGGGGGCTGGTCGTCCCTATCTGGAAGGGAAAAGGGGACCGTCGGACTGCAACAATTACCGCGGTAATTACACTGCCCCGCGTGCCAGGCAAGGTGCTTGCCCATCTATTGCTGACACGGATCCGCTGTCATCTGCTGAAGCATCAGAGCCCCTCAGCAGTCGGGGTTCACGCCTGGTAAATCAACACCGGACCGCATCCTAGCGCTTCGTGTCCTGGTGGAACGCCGACGTGAGTTTCGACAGGGATGCTTGCAGCCTGTTTATCTCAAGAAGGCGTTTTGACTTAGTGCATCGGGGAGTCACTTTGGGATCTTTTTGCGACTTCGAGTGGATTCCTGCAAGGACTATTGGTTTGAAAACCCGGGTCTGTATTCTGGGACTGAGAGTGCTGTGAGGGTGGAGCAGGTGTATCCAGCTTCTTTCTTGTTAATACAGGAGTGAGGCAAGGGTGCGTCCTTGCCCCATCACTTTCAACGCTTGTATGGACTGGGTATTGGAAAAGGTTTATAACAAAGTGATTGTGAGCATCCGTCGGCAACAGCAAGATCAACTGATCTTGTTTTTGCCGATGATGCAGTATCTTTGCTGAGTCGCGGGAGGTCCTGGTGATGGCTCTCGAGGCGCTGCACGAGGAGGCATACCCTTTGGGACTTGAGGTTCCTGGCTTAAGACCAAGGTCCAGATGCTTGGAGATTTAAACTAGATGAAGCAGTACAGTCTGTTTCATGATGCGCGAAGACATTGAGATCTTACCTTGGTTAGCGCAGTCCATAATGACGGTGATCACGTCAAGAAGTCTTACGGCGGATTGACATGCCCACGGTGCTATGGACTCGCTCAGCGGGAGTTTTTGGGCTTTTGTCGGGTACCTGTGCAGGAGGGACAAAGATCCGAATCTTCAAGTCGCTTGTGTCCCTGTCTTACTATATGGTTTGTGAGACATGGACACTAAATAGTGACTTGAAGAGACGAATCAATGCCTTTGGTAATAAGTGTCTTCGCAGAATCAGGGGGTATCGCTGGGATGTTACTGTCAAATCAACGATTGCACCGTGAGACTGAATCGAGACCTATTACCTTGCATAGTCCGTCCACGCCAACTTCGCTATATGGGCATGTGGCACGCCTACCCTGAAACCGATCCTTCCCATCGGGTTGTATCTGTAAGAGACAATCCGGCGTGGAGGAGGCCAAGGGGCGCCCACAAGGCTCGTGGCTGGGGCAAGTTGATGTTTCTTGTCGAGAGCTGCTTGTATGGGAAAGGAGCCTGCATGGAGACTCGCGCGTGTGACCCCCGGGAGTGGCGTCGTAGGGTTGGCGAGGCGACGCGGCCCCCGGCGTATACCCCCAATGATGGATTAAGTAGATTACGTTCATAACAAATTTGTAGGGTTTGGTATTGGTATTTACATATGTTGGTATTCTGGCAATTATGTACCATATTCACTTTTTTATTGTTCATGTCCCTTTCTGTGTGGTATAACGTGTGGGCACGTTGTTCTTTTTTCATGGGGGGGAGTAATGTAATGGTGGTATTGGGTATTTTTTCATATGTTGGTATTCTGGCAACCCGCCGGCTGACGCTTAGCGCCTGTACTTTGCACGGGCAGCTCAGGTCACCCTGCTGCTCGCGACCTCATCCCCACCCTCCACAACATCTCACTGCGAGTGGTCGCCCCTCTCATCCGCGCCCTTGCCCGCTTGGGTTTGGACCTATTGTCTTGGCTTCCCCTCCATAAGTAAATATATACATACAATTAGACAGTGAAGTAATATCACATCCCTGCATCATCAAGAAAGCCACCACGCTGCCTACCCGCTCGCTACCTGACCTCGCTACCTACTCTCTACCCTGGGCTGCTCTCATACCCTGCAGCCTTCACTACACTCCAAAATCCTTCTATTATAAAATTTCGTATCGCACGCGTAAAAAAAAATAATAATAATCTGATCAAATCATTCTTGAAACTTTCACACATAAAAAATCGCTACAGTTTTAGATCTCACCCGGTTTTTTGTTCATCTAAATAAACTATATCACGTTAGAATAGCACAACATTACAATATTTCTTTAGCCCTTGATAATATAGCATTTGAACTGCATTTTATCGTTCTACAGACACTCCTACCTGTTGCAGGCCATGAGGCAACCAAGGAACTGCACGAGAGCGGTAACAAAACATGCCTGGTGGAGCGGTCGTTGTTCATGTGGCTGTGGAGGAATGGCCATCGGTGCGATTGCATAGCCAAGCAGACCGGCAGGAGTCCCACCACTGTGCGGCGAGGGGTGCGTCGGCTGCAGAAGGAGGAGTACTTACAAGCTAAGCTGCGAGTGTTCAGGAGAAACAGCTTCACTCCGCTTGTTCGTTTCCGTTTAGTAATGAGTTGATATGTACAATGCGATGGGAATTAGCACTTATCTGTGGGGGGGTGTGCTGAATGCGTTGGGAGTAAGATTTTGGCTTGTTATTATAATGAGTATCAGTCATCATTTTCAAGGCATGAGTTTCCCCTTACTCTAAAGGAACACATGCCCTAAGAGAACCTATTGCCCTAAGAGAACCCATTTGCCATAAGAGAACCCATTGCTCTAAAGAACCCATTCCCCTAAAAGAACCCATTGCCCTAAGAGAACCCATTGCTCTAAAGAACCCATACCTTAAGAGAACCCATTGCCCTAAAAGAATTCATTACCTTAAAGAAAACCCCTCGCCCCAAGAGAACCCATTGCCTTTAGAGAACCCATTGCGCTAAGAGAACCATTGCGCTAAGAGAACCCATTACCCGAAGAAAACCCATCTCCCCAAGAGAACCAATCGCCCGAAGAGAACCCATCGCTCTAAGAGATCAGCAGTTCGGCAGGCAGCAAGCACCCGCAGTACACTCGCCTTACTCATCGGTGCCTGAAATTGGTGACTCGAGATCCCTAGTTTTTAATCCCGCCGGAAGCAGCTATGTCTTCTATCGTCGAGTGGCCCAAGACGGTCCTGGAACTGTCGCCCATAGGAATTCTCGGCCGCCGTCCCTTTGGGTGTTCCAATTCTTGATATCACAGGACCCAATATATACATTTAAACAAGTTTTTTCCCGCGTTTTTTTGCATTCAGGGATGAAATACTATCGTTAGTTTGATCAGTTAGGTTAATTTAGGTGCCAATGTCCAGGTTAGGTTAACATTTCCACGTCGGCGAGAGTTCTAAGTTGGGTGTTTCGGCGAGAATTCCCATCGGCGACAGTTCCATAAACCCCCAAGACTACCCACATGCTGCGCATCAACCCCACCTTTGACGCGAGTGCATCAAGGGACACCGGGCGGCGGCATGAGCCTCTAATCATCACAGGCCCACTATGAAACCGTGCCTGCGCCACCAAACGGCGAGGGGCCCAAACCCTCCACCCAGCCCTCGGAAAATCTTTAGGCGCCTTAAGCTGTATACACAGGGACGATTTTGGCCTAGTGAGCAGACTATCGTGAGTATTTTCTTCACGGAAACCCCCTTTCTGTGATCAAACGGGGGAAATACTCAGAAGTTATTTCTGCTCAGTGAAATCTCCCGCTCTGCATTTCTGCTTATTGAGAAAAGTTGTCCATGTTAAAAAAAGAACCGATATATTTTTTTTTTTGTAAACGTTCTTTGTTCCAAAAAACTTTAAATACTCAAAAAATGTAAAAACAAGTAATAAAGCATAATATGCATTGCCAAAATCATTAACATTTATTTTTTTCTTAGATGGGAGCATGTTGATTGCAATAGTTCGGAAAAGTCCTCCATTGTGTAGTCTAGCATCCCCCGCAAACCGGCTTTGTTATTTTTTTGGACAGGTTGCTCATCGAAACCAGCGTGTGATTATTTTCCGAGCAGCTCAACGAATGTTTTCTCAAGATAATTTTGCTCACTGAGCAAAATCGTGCCCGTTTTAATAAACCCTCTTTAGGCTCAGACATTGAAAAAACTGCTTTTGAGATTCTTCCATAAGTTTTCATCCGAAACAAAAGGTATTTGTATTACAACGTTTAATATTGCTCGATCCTTTGAAGGTGGGTTTTGTATTGAAATTTAAAAAACATGCAAATACAGATGCGAGCCAATGAAATGTTTATTGCCCTTACATTGTCTGTTGATATTTGTTTGTTTTAGTTTATTCATGAGTCTGGTTATGATCAGGACGCGCCTTGGCATTTGTGACGTTATACAATTTAAAGAAGGTGTAATCTAATATACTATAAGGGTTTCCCTGTGTCTGTATGTCCGTCTGTCTTTTTGGGTAGCCGAATCTTACATTCAATTTTGAGAGAGTAGGCTTAAATGAATCGCAATAATCGTAGGTGGTAAGCGGCTTGTCCCATATCGATTGAATAATTTTGAAAGGGGTTTTGGGAAAAAAACATTTTTTAAGAGTATTAGATTACATGAAGAAAATTTACGGTAACGTTTTCCGTATTTCACTACCTACGTAGACTCATGGACTCTCAGTTTGTGTGCGTATGTGAGTGTGTGTGTGTGTGTGTGTTCATGCATGGATGTATGTTGTGTGTGTTTTGCATGTGTGTGCGTGCGTGTGTGTGTGCGTGGGGTGTGTGTGTGTGCGTGCTTGGGGTCCCTTATTCTAATATTCTCCACGCACGGCCAAAACTACGTCAGCCTGTCAAGGGCTGGCTTGTGCTGATGCCGTCGAAATGTTGGCGCCCCGTGGATCACACGAACGTGGTCTACCCCGAGGCACTTTGACCAGTGACCAACGACGCAACAACACGTTGGAGTTTGCGCTCACATTGTTTGACTAATATTACTACTACTACAAACATCAACACATGGGTCCGAAGGGCCCACAAACATTTGTACCACAGTATAGAAGGATATACGTATGTACTTGACGTCTCGGAAGAAGACTCTTATGTACCTTCACTCTAAGATAGATTGTACTAATTAATAATGTTTGTCAATGTATAGGGGAGCCTCACTTATAACTCTTGTAAGTATCCTGCATACAATGGCAACACTTATTATTAAAAAGTAACTTGAAGATTTTTGGTTTATAAAAATAAATGTTGATATAAAAGAGGGATTTTATACGAAAGCACTAAGAAATACACAAAAAGCTGCATGACTTGTAAGCTAAGCAGTTTAAACTAAAGACTGCTGCCCGCCCGCCAGCCAGCAGGACTTCGTCCACCCGGGTGCATATTCCCCCTTCTCTATAGTAGGGTCTACAACCTCAATTCCGTGGACCATTCTCTGGCTAAGAGTTTTGACAATTGATTTGACTTCTTTGGACCTTTTATAAAAAAATTGCCCCCCGGTCCCCTCCCAAAAATCCCGTCAGTTTTTTCCAGCGGGCCAATCCAGATGGCCTCATGAAAATGTACTTTTGAGGCCGGAGCACCTAGATTCATGTATGAATACACTTTTCTGGGTAAAATTGACCATGAGATTCCAATTCTGACATCAGTTGCAGTTTTTACATCATTTTGACCCAAATATTCAAGATGGCCCAATTCGGTGGAGCAAAAAAAAAAATTTGAAAAGGATTGAAGATATGGGGTTTGGGTATTAGGTACGCCGTAAACAAAATTCTTTTTCTCAACTTTGGCATGCCAATTTCCTATGTAAAATGGAGTTCTAAGACGATTTTATCTATTCCATTTTTGCATTTGAGCAATTCTTACTATGCAAAATCGCACTTTTATATTGCCACCCTTATCGAATAAATGCTTAAATGAGTACGCAGTGTCCGGTTGGTCCTGTGGTATTACATCATGCACCAAAAATGAGTTCCAAAAGACTACGTGGTAAGCTCTTTCTGATCAGTTTGGTTTTATCAGGCACTACATCACAGTGTCACAAACCTCTACGTTGGCCTAGCACGTGTCCATCAAAGTCCTTCTTAGACCTGAAGCAGGGCATGGTCTCCGGTGGTGGGCCCGAGCCCGGATGAACCCGTCTCTGGCCTGCTGCCCCACCACTGCTGCCGCAGCCTCTGTCACCTGCTTCACGACTCTTTCGGTGCTCGAGTGTGGATAGAGAACTCCGGAACCTCGTACGGCTTGACCAGGATCTCCTGGATCTGATCCCCGACAGTGAACGGTGAATGCCGGCTCGTGCCACCTGGCCCGGCTGCCAGTGATCCCGTGTCTGCAAGCTGGTGGCTGACAAGTTTCAGCTTGGGTGTGATGCTAGGTCTTACACTGGTGTCCCCATACTCCTCGCCAGCCCTCAGCTTCAAAATCTGGGTCACGGCGAACCTGCGGTCGTCCTCACCTCTGACTCGCCATCAGCGAGAGGAGGAAACATTCTGGTGTGCGAACCATGCTCCTGTCCGCACTTAGAAGGTCACAGCTGTTTTGGGCCTTCTTGGGCTGCGACCTCATCACTCTGAGCTGCGTGAGGATGTGCTTTGGGGCCGTCCTCTAGTCTGTGGGGGAACCTTGGTGTCGTAGTAGAGTTTTGAGTACACCTGCAGGCAGTACTTGACTAGGATTTTCCAGGGTGTTCAGTTTTTTGCCAGTCAGTCCATGCTTTCTGTCCACATCTACACGAGCGACTGGGCTGTTGTGAGCCATCTGGAGTGGGCACCTTGCCACACTTGATCTCCTGCAGCTCGGACGGGAGAGCCTGCTTCACACCTGGACCAGCTGGTAGGAACCTGCTGGTCAGTGACATGTTGACCAGGATATACTCCGTATGTCCAAGGGGGGAAAGGGGACTCATCGGAAGATGATGATTCAGATGCTCTGATTCGGACTGATCATGTGTCTCAATGTCAAAATAATGTGCAGCTAACACGAAAAGACAAATGGTGACTTTTTATGTGGTTTAGTTTTGGGTTATGGTGTCATTTAATTGCCAAAATACAATTTTCAGTGTACATAATTTTTTTCATTACTTTTATCACATATTTTATAACTGGTATAAATGTATGAGTGGCAAGACCCAAACCCCATATCTTCCAATCCTTTTCAAAAATTTAGTTTTTTGCTCCACCGAATTGTGGCCATCATGAATTTTTGGTCAAAATTTATGTAAAAACAGCAAACTGATGTCAGAATTGGAAACCTCATGGTCAATTTACCCAGAAAAGTGTTCATACATGAATCTAGGTGCTCCGGTTCAAAAGTAAATTTTTCATGAGGCCTTCCTTGGATTTGGCCCGCTGAAAAAAAAATGCCGGGATAATTGGGTGGGGCCGGGGGCTAAATTTTTTTATAAAAGGTCCACAGAAGTCAAATAATTGTCAAACATCTTAGCCAAGAATGGTCACGGAATTGAGGTTCTAGACCCTACTACTATGAGAGTATGTGGTTCCGAGGGAAGACGCTTGGCTGTAGCTCCGAAACTAACCATAGGAATTTTTTCGAAAATACCCTCATTCTGATCCCATACAAAGTTACCAGGTGATGGTCAGCAAACCTATACCCACCGTACCGAATACCTATCCTACCGTACCCGTAAACCCAGCATAAAATAACCCGAGGTGTTCAAGAGTAAATGCCACATACTCTTCCAGAAAAACGGGAATATGCCACACGGGCTGACTGACTGCGAGCAGTGGTCGGGGGCTGGCTCCATATTCTTCAAGTCTGGAAAAGATCGGCTCCCCCGGGTTTTTGACACACTGCTGTTGCTCTGAAACTAAGCATAGGTTTTTTTTCGAAAATACCCTCTTGTGATTCCCACACAAAGTTACTAGGGAGACGCTAACGGAACCTATCCTAATATAACCGTGACCTAACGTTTAAAATAACGTAACGTGTTCAAGAGTGGGCGCAACGCACTTTTCAAGACTCGGAGAAAAATGGCGGCGGGCCAGGTACGTAGAGCGGTGGTTGTAAAACCCTTTAAACCATATAACAAACTGAATAATGTTCTTAAATTGACCAAAGGGTTTCGATTGCAGGATACCCGCACTAGGCACTTCGGTCCCTCGTAGGCCGAGGGCGAGGATATGGTTTGGGGAGGCCAAACAGTACCCAAC
>JACEEZ010004595.1:0-89243 GCA_016584305.1 Chionoecetes opilio | reverse complement strand
GAACAATCGGTTCTCGTGGGCCAAAGGTGCTAGAGCATCGGCGAGGAGCAGGGCGCCACAAGCTCGGGTGGCAAGTTGATGTTTCTTGTCGAGAGCTGCTTGGTATGGGAAAGGAGCCTGCATGGGAACTCGCGCGTGGTGACCCCCGGGAGTGGCGTCGTAGGGTGGCGAGGCGACGCTCCCCCGGCGTATGCCCCCAATGATTGATTGATTGATATCATGAACGTTGGTTTGAAAAAATAATATTTGAAAGTATGCTATACTCCTGCATGGTCCGTTAGCTTCTAATGAAGTATTACGTCAAAATGTTTGGGTGAATATGTTTCTCCCTTGATGCTGAAAGACTATAGATGTTCGCACAAGGGTAGTATGATTTCTTATTCTATAAAAATCATGATTAACGCCATGGATAATTTCGCCATCCGACATTGTTAACATAAACACGGCCCGCCTGCAAAAGTACGATGTTTGTTTAATGTAAACACGAGTGACGACAGCTGACTAAGCTAGTCGCTTGTGTTTAGTGTTTACCAGTATACTACAAATGCCCCTGGCACATGAACGTCCAGGAAACCTTTGAACACTTGATGCTGCAGTGTCCACGCCTCCACTACCACCGTGTAGTGCTACACTCAACTCCTCGCCTTGAACGTCACCAGACTCACCATCATTTACCTTGTCGTATAATGTCAAACATTGTACACATGTCTGGCAACAAATAAAGAATATGGTAATAGTTGTTCATTAATGCATTACTCTAAATGTCTACCATGATATACTGATGCTATCTATATTGAAAAAATGAGACGTTTACTGAATCAGGAATCGTACCGGTATGTACAAGTTGATTTCATGGAGAAAATAATGACTATTGTACGCATATATTTTCATTTTATATACATCCTAGACACCAATGTCACATTTGTTAAATGAATTTGAATAAATTTTTGATTTGAAGAAAAAAACTACCAGGTATATAGAAGCTTGTACAAAAAAATATCTATAAAGTCCACAAAACATGTATATTTGATTGAGATTCACAGACTACCGGGATGATAAAACTCAGTGCAGTGGCCCATACTCTCCATAATTATGACCGGGGAGCATGATAGCCTAATAAAGGGGTTAAATTTCCCTTATTCAATATGTATCCAACGCTAACATCATTAACATTGTCTCTGGCATGGAGGCGTACATTCCACACACTTTCTTTAATCCTAAAGCCCAACCTTGGTTTAACTCTGCTTGTTCTCATGCTGTACAAGATATAGAGGCGGCTCACAGTCGGTACCGTAACCATCTATCTCTTGAAACCCATGCCCTTTATATTTCTGCCCGTAATTATGACAATCAAATCTTTACTTCAACTTGCCAAAAACTCATTCGTTCATAGAAAATGTCAAAATCTTTCTGAATGAAACTCCTCTCGTGACCTATGGCATCTAGCTAATAACATCTCTAACAATTGTTCTTCTTCATCTTTCCCTCCTATGTTTCACCCAGATGGCTCCACACAGCTGTCTCATCTATTTCTAAAGCTGAACTCTGCTCAAACTATTGCTGAAAATTCCACTCTGGTTGAGGAAAGGCTAGTTCCTCCTTCTCCTCCACCCTCTGACTATATTATGCCTGTTATCAAGATCTTTCGTAATGATATTTTCTTTGCCCTTTCTGGCCTAGATCCTCGGAAGGCTTACGTTCCTGACAGACTCCCTCCTATTGTTCTCCAAAACTGTGCTTTTGTGCTTGCACCCTGCCTGGTCAAACTTTTTAGTTTTTATTTATCTACTTCCACCTTTCTTTCTTGCTGGAAGTTTGCTCACATCCAACCTGTTACCAAGAAGGGTGACCGTTCTAATCCTTCAAACTACCGTCCTATAGCTTTGACTTCCTGCATTTCTAAAGCTTTTGAATTTATACTTAATAAGAAGATTCTTCAGAAGAAGCTTCAATCTCTTCCTCTTTCAATGGATCATCAATCATCTGCAATTTCGGCACAACCCTGTTACCGGCTAAATAATTACTTAACAGTATGTCCACTCCATCTATTGACAACTCATCACTGACTCCCACTTTCACCTTGCCAGTCACAAATGCAGATTCCAGACTCACATAGTGCAAGGGAATAATAGACAGTCCTGATGCCACCCCTCTAACGTAGCCTCCTCACCAGAGTAAGAACTACTTGTCCACTCAAGTGCACTCCTAAGGACTAAATTTAGGTTAGCTCCTGTATCTCTCAAGATCACAATCTGCCTCTCAGGACCATCTCCAATTTTTATTTTTCCTTTAGTGATGAGAGATATTATAGTTTTAAGGCGCCGCAACTGCGGGGTTATTGACGCCTGCTTACATAAGACAGTAAAAGTAATATTGAAATACAAATTTTTAGATATAGTAAAAATATTTAAAATATCAAAATATATATAAGATCAATAGTGTATTAAAAGCAATAATAAAAGAATATTAAAAACATCATAACTTGTAGAGAAGGCCAACCCTCTCAATAAAGGTATGGACCTCATGTCCCGGGACAAGAATTGCTCACGTAGGTCCCCAAGACTAGGACACTCGACCAGCAAGTGCCGCACAGTTAAGGGGACCAAGCAATCATCACAGTAAGGAGGGTGGCCCCCCTCCCATGAGGAATCCATGTGTATATAAAGTGTGACCAATACGCAATCGTGCCAAGGCAGTCTCCCATCTCCATAAAAACAGGTTAATATAACCCAACAGGTTAACCTTCAAAGTAAAATATTAGTTGCTTAGTTGTAATACAAATGTTTGAGCAAGTAGTAACATGAAACTTCATTAGTAAAATATAACCATACATAAAATGCACATCAAATCGGGTAGCTCCTAATATAAAAAGTAGGATATTCTAGATTTATCTTTTTTCAATTATTGACACAGTTAAATATAACACTAAATAAGTGAAACCTACCCCCAAAATTTACCCAAATTTCCCCAAATCCTCCAATTTTTTGTAAATTTCTCAATCTCCCCCCTCGTGTTAAAGGGGGTTTTGGGGCCCGGGGGTCGGAACCCCCGGGCCCCGGGGCCCAGATCCGGCCCCCCCAGGATTCCGAACTCTGGCCCGTCCCCTGCTTGATATTTATATAAAAACCCGGGGCCCGCAACGCCTGCCAACAAAAATGAGTAAGTCGGCACCTCTCAACGTGATCGCGGGGGGTCGCGGGGCAAATTTGCATGACGAGTTTTTTTCCCACAAAAACCCCCCAAAAGGGAAAATCCCCCGGGAAAAAAAATGAACAGGGCAACACGCGATCAGGTCGAGAGGGCCGACGTGGGACGGGCCAACTATCGTGGAATCTGGCAACTCTGCATTAACGTAAACGTCCCATAAAGCTTTGAGCAGTTTTCCCCTCACCCCCCAACGGCCCCGCAAGCGGCCCCAGTCCCCCGTAGGAGTTCTTTACTGAGAAGAGAAGCATCAAATTTTCTTAGTCTGAAATGTATTTTTTTACCTTAGGGAATGTGGAAAAATTTAAAAAGGTGCATTTCTTTTGCTCCCTCCTCTCTCTCTTTTCCTCTTTTTCCCCTTCTCTCCTCTCTCCCCTCTCTCCTCTCTCTCTCTCTTTCTCTCTCTCTCTCCTTCTTCTTTTCCCCCCAAATCCCCCCAGCCTCCAAGTCATAACCACTTTCACGTCACAAATTTTAACTCGTTTTGGGGTGGGTTCCGGGCCCCGCCCGCCCCCCCCAAATCAGCCCAATGGTTTACTGACCCTTTTACTAAAAACACAGGCGCGCAAACTCAAACACCCCCATTCAAACACACGCCCGGCCCCCAAACCCCAAACGCGGGGCGTAACACTATGTTTTTTCAAAAAAAATATTGGTGGACGTCTGTATCGAATTTTAATTATTGTAGCTTTCCCTTTTTACTTTAAATAAAGTTTTTGGGATTTTATTCTTTTTAAAACAGGGGGGAAATTATTTTTCGCATTTTGTGCTTATTCTTTATTTTTTTTTAATTTTTAGCCAATCTTTCACGTCTAAATTGTTAAAAAGGGGAAAAGTGGACCTCGATGTGGGGGGATTTAAAACCGGGTGGGAGAATTACTTTTTCACGGGCCCGCTTGGGACAGGCCCAGTGCCTCTTTTTGCTTAAAAGACTGTGGCAAATTCCCAAAGAGTAAAATTGTGCCCCGGGCCACTGGGGGGGACACAGCCCCAAGAAATCGAGCTTTGCATCGAGGTCTGTGCCGGAGGAAGGGGGCCCTTTGGTAAAAAAACTTTTCAGGAAACCTGCAAAAAAGCATTTTCACTTTTCCCCGTAAGAATTATTTCTGAGGTGAAAAAGGCCCGGGCGCGCCGGGAAAATTGGGTTTCCCCGCCCCCCTTGCTCCCCCGGGATAAAAGCCATTCCAGACGGGGACTTTATAAAAGGAGTCTACGGTTGTGTTTGTTTCCCTCTGCCCTAAAAAAGGTTCTGCCCTTTGAAAGGGGTGAGCCTTTCCCCCGCCTGTTTGTCGTCGCTTTGGAGGAGATATCAACGCTGAACGACCCCGCTTAAGACCTGTTGCTAAAAATTTCGATGCCTTCTCTCTGGGTTTGATGAGAGCAAAAGAAAATGAAGGACACAGCCCGGGTGGATTTTTCTTCGGGGAGTACTGCCCCCCTTCAGGTTTATGGGGTTTTTTTCTCCGCTTTTTCCCTTTGGGCCACGGAACCCCCAAATGGGAAAGGGAACATCTTGGGACCCCCGTGCTTCCGTGTTGAAGCAAACCCCTCGACCTGTCCGTCTCGGTGCGGGACGACCGACGGTGCCCCGGCAATGACGGAAAAAGAAAAAGGGGGTGCCCACCCCAACCCATCCCCCCACCCCCAACCCAAAAGGTGCCTGAAAAATCCCCCAAAGGAGTCCCTGTGCTCCAAGTCTCCCAAACCCCTTACTGATTCATGTCTTTTATTGGGTGAAGGGGGTAAAAACTCCATCCTCCCCCCGCACCCTTTAACGCCGCCGTTCCAGGCACACGACGAATCAACGCACACTAGGGGGGGCCCGTTTACTTCTGGGAGGTCCGCGGGGTTGAGGCTTTGGAGCCATGCTGCCCCGCGTTTTCGACATGAAGAAAGGGATCCCCCCCCCCACCTTCCCCCGGTCAAAAAAACCTCCCCGGTGTTTGATCTTTTTTTTCCCCCCAAGGGCTTGCCCTTTCTGGCGTCTCGTCACAGATATCCAAACCCCACCTAAATGACCTCAATGTAAAGCGCAAGGAAAAAACCCTTCCCTAGTGGGGGACTGTATTCGCAAAACCCCCGGGGCCTCGGGGTAAAGCTGCGCTTGTGGAGGGGGGGCCCCAAAACTGGCTCCCGGTCAGTTTTTTGCTTTTTTCCTCGTATTGCGGCTTGTGCCCCCTGAGACTTTGGACTGAACACTTGTGTTGGTGTTGTCACCTCTTTGCGGGGGAAAATTTTGGGCCCCCGTTTCACGGGTGTCGGGGCCACTGGCTCCGGGTTTCCCAAGGGCTTTTTCCCCTCCCCTAGACTTTCCTGTGGACAAAGCCCCCCCCCCCTTTGCAGATGGAGTTGGGGGGAGTTTCCAGGGGAAAAGGACGAACTGAAGGCAAAGTACCGAAACCGTTCTCCACTGCCCCTTCTTCCGTGACCTCGTCCTCCCTTCAAAAAAAATTTTTCCAAATTACATTAAGCATTTTAAAACCCCATCTTTGCCATTTTTGGGCACCCACTTACTGTATGAAAAAAAAACTCTTTTTAAAAAATAAAATTATAAAAAAGCCCTCGCATTCGCTCCCAGCAAAGGGGGACCGCCCCCCTAAAAGACTTCTTTTTGTCAAACCTAATCAATCAAACCCCGGGACTTGAATCACTTCTCCAGGGGAAAACCCCCCAACCCCCCAATCCCACTAATTTTGCATGTTTTTGGGAAAAAAAACTTTTTTTCTCCCAGTCACTGTTTTGCATTTTTTTTCAATAAATTTTTAGTAATTAGTCACGGTTTGCCTCCCTTTTCTACAATTTTTTTGTATATTGTCAAAAATTTTTTTTCTGCAGTCACTGTTTTTTGCTGTATTTCAAAATTTCCCTTGAAATCTATCACTGGTTTGCTGCTTTTCTTTTAAAAATTTTGAAAACTGACTTTTGGGTTTCTTTGGCCCCCGGGCCCCGCAGGTTTCCTTTCTAGAAGCTTTTTTGGCCCCCTCCCCTGAAAAGGTTCCGACCCTTTTTTTTGGGGAAATGTCCCCGTTAAGGGGTTTTTTGCCCCCAAATGATAGTTTGGGAGGCTGTTTCCCAACACCCCTTAAATTTTTTTTTCTGGGCATCAAGCCTCCGAGATAGTGGGGGGTTTTCCCTCGGGGAACACTCATCTGAAAGCCTGTAAAAAGGTTTTTGTTTTTTTTGTTTTAAAGGGTTTTAAAGCCCTTATTTAGGGATCAAAATGTATGTATGAATGCCAATCCCACAAAAGATATGCAAAAAACAACCTCGAACCATTTTGATGGTCAAGGATTGAATTCTTTTAGTTAAAACCCTGATACTTAAAAACTAGGGATGAGAAACGTTAGAATGGCCTAAAATGCCCTTCATGTTTTTTAAATATAGAGAGTTTAGAAATATGGATTGCTCAATTTTAACCTTTGATTTTTACAAATAGGAGTTTTAAAAATTTTAAAACTGAGGGACTTCGTAAAAGCAATGTAACTCTTAAAGTTTAATAAAAAATTGCATTCAAAAAACATTTTACCATACCTGAATTATTTTGCGCCCTAAATAGTTTCCCCTCTGGGGAAACTAATTTTGGAGGCGAGGGAAAAATGCCAGTACCAGTGGGTGATTTTTGTCTATTTTTCTTTAGGGGCCTATTTTCACCTTAAATCTCAAAGGGTTTTTCAGGATTTTACCCTTTAATAAAAAATAAAAATGGAAATAAAAAATATACTGATGAGATTAAAAAAGAATCAGGTTCCCCCTTCAAAAAAAATTAAAATATGTTTTAAATAAATTTTTTCCCTTTTTTTTTTTTTCTTTTTTTACACCCACGGGAAAACGGGCCCGGGGGGCACAAAAAAAAATGGGTAATAAAAAGGGCCCGTTTTGGGTTGCCATTCCCTATAAAGAAAAAAGGTAAAGAGAATAAAATAAAAAAAAAGGGGGAAAGGCCAATTTAGTTCAGAGGTGTCTTGTTACCCCTTTCTTTTAAAAAGATTTAAGTATAGGAAAGGGAAAAATAGAAACAGGAAGAGATTTCCAGATTTTTTACCATTTGCAAGGGATGAAGATTTTAAAGTTTACTGTTTAAATTTCTTGCATTGGGAAAGATGGACAAAATTTAGGGATGGGAAGAGAGAAAGTCTTTTCCCCGCGAGGCCCCCGGGAAAGTGGGGGAGGCATGCAGTTAGCAAGTTCAGAAGGGGCAGTGAGCATGAAAATAAGGGTGAAGAGGGGCAAGAGAACAACTTTTGCGGCGGTGATTTAAAGATTGAAGACAGTCGCCCAGGGAGAGGAGTTGATGGGGAGGGAAAAGCTTTTGACCCCAACCCCCGTTTAGGAGAGCTTTGAGTGGATCCCCCCCCAAAACAGGGTGAGATACTCCATACATGTACTCCATCCATGGGCGGATAAGGCCCCCTGTAAAGCAAGAAAATTGAGGGGGAAAAAAAAAAAGACGCGGGACGCCACAGCAAAACCTAATTTTTTAGCAGCTTTTTTAGCAGAGAGAAATGTGAGATTTAAAAATTTCAGATTTTTAGAAAAAGGAAAGGCCCCAAAAAAGTTCTTGTAGAAAAAGGAAAGGCCCATTTGAGGTCATTGAAGAAAAAGGGGGATATTTATCTGTAGGTTTTGCGAGTGGGAATGGGTGAAAAAAATTGGGGTTTTTTTTGAGGCATTGAACAAAAAAAAGGTTTTTGCTTTCCCCCAATCAGAAATAATAAAAAGGGATCAGAAGGGGGGGGCGCTCGGTGGCTCTCTCCGGGGAATCTTTCTTACCTGCAAAATTTCTTTTGGGTACCCAAAAAAACCTTGGGGAAATGGAAAATTTTAACGATTTTGGTTGGCTGAGTTCGTCCATTTTTTTTTTTTCTTTTTGGGGGTCCATTTTCATTTTTCATCTGAAAAATTTTTTCAATTTATTAACATTATATACGAAAAGACGGGGGAGGCCCCCCTATACGAGAATTCGGATACGAGAACCCATGATAGAGTTTGGTAAATTAGGGTCTATTTTCAATAAAACAGATAAAAAATCCAGAAAAAGGACATTAAAAAGGGGGTGAGAAAAATTTTTAAAAGTTCAAAATGCGTGCCCTACCACCCCGGGGCTGGAAAAAAGGTGGTTTTGGTTGCCCCAGTGGGGGTCACCCCTAGAAGCCGGGAAACCTGAAGGGAAATTTAAAGGGATTTTGGGGGCGGCCGGCTTTTAGGGGTAATTAGATTTTTTCCCCCCCAAAACCTTGGGGAAAACCGCACAGGTCACCCTAGCAAGGGTGCCCTTTAAAAGGGAAATTTAAAAGTTATGGCGCGGCCTGCCCATTAGGGGTAATTAACAGGGGGTGGGGCCCCCCCCTTTGGGGAAACGCAGTGGGGCACCCCTAGCAAGGCGGGACCTGAAGGGTAATTAAGCATAGGGCGCGCCCAAACCTTTGGGGGGTAATTAGCAGGTGGGGGGCCCAAAACCCTTTGGGGACGTACACTACCTTTTTGTTCCCGGGCGTCCCCTACTTCCCAAAAAAGCGTCTTTTTTGCTTGTTATGCATTTTTTTATTTTAATTAAGTCAGTTATTTTTTTTGGGGGCTTTTTTTCTTTTTCAGAATGTTTTTTCAAACGAATGGGTGGGTACAGTGTGGGTAATATGGGACGCTGTGTTTTTTGTTGTATTTGCTAAAAATTTTTTTTTAGCGGAAAAAACATTTTTTTTTTTTTGGGTTTTTTTTAATTTGGGGTCCGGGAAAACCAAAACCCTATATTTTCCCAAATTAGTTTTTGGGGTTTCGTTATACAAATTTTGGGGGGCTTTAAAAGGTTATCCAGGGGAACCTAATTTGCCGTATCTTTGGGACCTCCCTGTACCAAAAGCAACACTAATTTCCATGTCTGGAAAAAAATTTAAATATTTATCTTTTTTCCTTTTAAATGCTTTGCATATCAAAAATTGTACTGACAAAGTTTTTTCAGAGTAATATTTCAGCTTTTAGTTTTATTTAAAAACAATCCAAAAATGCTCTACCTCCAAAAATTATCAGATCCTTAGAATCCAGCCCACGTACATGCATCTGGTTCGACCATCCCCCTTCTTTATAAGAACATGATAATTTACCAGATCAAAAAACCCTTTTTCATCCTGCCAAAAACCACCAGCCAACATGAATACCCCACTCCCACCCCCCAAACCCAATTTGGCCCCCAGGGGGAAAAAACTTTAATATCATTTCCCTTTGGGGGGTTTGTAGGACCAACCAGAGAGTTGTAGAAGATTTCTAAATGTGGGGGTTTCCCCATAAAAGTTATTTTTGGGGCAACTTACAAAACTACAACCCCTTTTTAGAATGTATAAAATTTTTTCCCTTGATTTCTGGAATATTTTTTTGGGGGTTAATGGCCCAAAAAAACCAAAATTTAATAACATTTTTTTTATGTCTTAATGGATACAGCCCTGCGGGAATCGTATTCCATTTTAAAAATTTGTACTTTTGCTTTTTCGAAAGAGTGGGGCTGTAAAATTTCCCCCCTTTGATTTCAAAAATTTTAATTTTGTTCGGGTAATATTTCAAAAAAAACCAAACCTTAATGGGGGTCTTTTTTCACGGGTTTTTAAATTTGCTTATACCCCAGGGAAGCCTTTGAATTAAAATTTTTTTTTTCCTCTATAAGGGTTTTCTCTAAAAAAAAAACCCAGTTTCTAGGATATTAGGGAAACATTGCTTTCCCCCTTTTTTCCGAAAGGCCTCGAAATGATAATTCCCAGGGTTTTAACTTTTTTTTTTCCCCGAACAAAGGGGGCTTCACTGCGGCTTCAGTCTCCCCATTTTCCCTTCAAGAAACTACACGAAAGCGGCAAGCTCTTTCTAAAAAGCCCCCCACCCCCCCCCCCGGGAAATATATTTTCTCCTCCACCTTACGGGAATGGGGAGGGGGGTTTTTGGCAATAATTAGGACTAGGTCACACCCCAAAATTGGAAAAGCGGCTAAAATTTGCCAGTATTTTTATCTAAATTTTTTTATACATAACGGGACCTTTTTCAAAGGGGGTGGCAGGAACCTACAGGCCCACTTGAAAAAACCGCATAAAAAATTTTTTCTTCATTTTTCCCCCCTATGTTCATCCGATGGCCCCCACAGCTTAACATCTTTTTCCTAAAGCTGAACTTTTTAAAAAAACCATTGCTGAAAATTCCACTCTGGTTGACAAAGGCTTTTTTTCCCCCTTCTCCCCCTCTGACAAATTTATGTCTGTTAAAAAGATTTTCCCGAAATTTAGGGTTTTCTTTCCCCCTTTCGGGCCTGGGACCCCAAAGGTTTAAACGTTCCGACAAGTCCCCTCCTATTGTTCTAAAAAACTGTGTTTGTGTGCTTGAAACCCCCTCCTGGCCCAATTTTTTCCCTTTGTCTCTCATTTCCCAAACCTTTCTTGCTGGAAGTTTGCTCAACCAAAACCCTTTTCCCTAAGAAGGGTGACCGTTTAATCCTTCACCAAACCGTCCAAAGGGTTTTGATTTCCTTTGAATTTCAAAAGTTTTTGAATTTAACTTAATAGAAGATTTTTTAAAGAATTTTATCGCTGAAATCTTCTACTAAATGGGCAGTAGGTTTTCCTTAAAGGGATCTACGGGCTTCTTGTAGTTTTCCAAAATAAAATCTTGGTCATCCCCCTTTAGGTTTTTCGGTAAAAATTTTTGCTGTTGCCCTTGAAAAAAGTTTTTATCAAATTTGTCCCTTTATTGCGTTTCCCTTTTTTTATATATGAAACTTTTAAACCCCTAGAAAAAAATAAGGCATGAATACTTTTTGATAGGCTCAACGGATTAAAACCTTCAGCATCTATCCGTTTTTTTTATTTATACAGATTTGGAGATATAACAGTTTTATTTTGTGCGAAAACTTTGTGCCTTAAATTTTTCCGCAGTTAAAGGGATGCCCCCTACTTTTTCTTTACCCGGGAAAGCTTTTTGTTTTTTTTTTGATGGAAGCATGTCTGCGGGAAATGGGATTCCACTTTAAAAAATTGTACATTGCTTTTCGCAAGATTTTTACGCATGTATGTTTTTTTTCCCCCTTTTGGTTTCGGAATATTTTTTTTTGGGTTTAAGATGAAAAAAAAAATAACTTAATGCTGTCATTTTTTCGTTTGGAAATTTTTAAAATATGAATATACCCCCAGGGAAGCCTTTTGAAATCTGGATTTTTTTTTTCATTTATAACTTTTTCCCGAGAAAAAAAACCCATTCTAGAGATATTGGGGAAAACCTTTGCTTTCCCCCTTTTTCCCGCAGCCTCTATGATACTTTCCCAGGGCAAAATTTTTTTTTCCCCCCCCGAACAAAAGGGCTTCACTGCGGCCGGGGTTGTGAACTGTCCCGAAAATTTAAAATCGTTTTTGAACGAAATTTTTGACTATCCTTACGAGTACGTTTGCAGGGTTTTGAGAATCGTACTCGAAAATACATTAATTGACTCACAATTAAAAAAAATTTAATAAAAAAATCTAACTTTGTCATCCCCAAAAAACAAAAAAAAAAACTGTCGCTGTCAACAAACCGCGAGGAGAGAGAGAGGTTTTGAGTTTGATTTTTGGCCCTTTTGGGCTTGACATGGTTTTTGGACCGTTGCTTGCCGCATTAAAAAAAAATTTTGTGAGATTTTTTTAGCCAGTTTTAAACCCTTAAACCAAAGGGACAAAGTTTAGAAATTTACTTCTAAGGGGAACCATATTGGTTCTCTACGCAAAAAGGGAAAAAGGGGAGATTGGGGCCTACTTTCACCCCACACCTGATATATGTCGGTACAATGACCCCACTATTATTTAAAACGGCCCCTTTCCCCAGGGGATAAAAGAATAGAGGAGGAACAGGAATTTCCCCTTTTTTTTTTTTTTAGGGGTGATAGCTATGTAAAATTCTCGACTTCAGCTTCTTTTGAGTCCCCTTATATGTGTTACCCAAAAATTTTTTGTTTTTTTTTTAATTTTTTTATTTTGAAAAAAATAAATTAACATGGAATTTTTTTGTCCCCTTGGATAATAATTATATTTTTTGGTGAAAGAGAAAATTTTTTATATGTGGAATGTGAATTTAATTTTGTATATAGTAGTTTTTTCTACTTATATATAATTTTAAGGGTAAGGTTTTACGATAATTTATCTGAAAATACGATTAAAATTTTTGGAGGTTTTGGGACGATTATGGTTTGGCTACAAAAATTCCCCAACCCTGGGCGGGCCCGGTCCCTAAACCCGCGGGTTTTAAGGGCTCCGTTTCCCTTTTCAGAGACTACACGTACGCGTGGGAAGCTCTCTCTGGGAAGACGCCCCCTCCCCCGGATATATATTTTTTTTCCCCCACTCCCCCACAGAAATGGGGGAGGGGGAGGGTTTTCCCCATAATTAGGATTTTGGTCACACACACCATTGTACTGCGGCTTTTATATGCCAGTATTTTTATCTCATTTTTTTTTTTTTATTACTGGACGGTTTTAAGTGGGGGGGGCAGGAGGGCCCCTTTCAGGTAAATTGAAAAAAACCGCATTAAAAAAATTTTTTTTCTTTTATCTTTCCCCCCTATGCCTTTATCCAGATGGCTTTCCCCACGCGGTTTTCCCTTTATTTCTAAAGCTGAACTCTACTCAAAAAACCCTTTTCTGAAAAAATTAAAAATGGTTTTACGAAAGGGCTTGTTTTTCCCCTTTTCTCCACCCCTTGATAAAAATTTTGCCTGTTTTTCAAGATCCCTTTAAATGATGTTTTTTTTGGGGCCCTTTTTGCCAGACCTCGGAAGGGTTACGTTTCCCGACGAGGCTCCCCCTATTGTTATGAAAAAAATGCTTTTTTGTTTGCACCCTTTTGGTTTTAAAACCCGTTCCATCTTTGGGCTTTCTACTTTCACCTTTCTTTCTTGCTGAAATTTGCTCACATCCCAACCTTTTTTTAAGAAGGGTGAAAGGGTTTTAATTTCCCTTTAAACTACCGTCCTATAGCTTTGGGGTTTTTCCCGCATTTCTAAAACTTTTTTAATTTATACTTAATAAGAAAAATTCTTAAAACATCTATCTGCTTTCAAACTTCTATCTGATCGGCAGTGCTGGTTTTTCCCTTTAAAAGGGGGATTCCCAAATGGGGCATTTTAGTTTTTTTAACTGAATCTTGGTCATTTCCCCCTTTAGGGGTTTTTGGGAAATTTTGCTGGTTCCCTTTGGGCAAAAGGGGTTTTTTCTACGGTTTCCTTTATTAAGTTTCCCCCTATTTTTATACTATGAAAATATTAACCCTAGCCCCAAAAAAGGCAAAGGAAAAACTTTTGTAGGGCCCAAAGAGATCTACCCTCTGCCCTGCAATTTTCCCTTTTTTTTTTGCTTAACAGATTTTTTAGAAAATAAAAGTTTTTTAAAATTTTTTTTTTTGCAACTTTGTGCCCTTTTTAATTTTCCCGCAGCTTATTGATCACCATACTCTATCCTTTTTTCCGTCCCAAAAATTTTTTTTTATGTTTTGATGGGGTAGGGTTGGATTTGCAAATTTAAAAAAAGATGCCCTTTGTTTTAACCCCCCCCCTTTTTGGGGGGGGAAACAAAGGGGATGATAAATTTTTGATATATATGGGGTTTTGGGTTTTTTTTTAATATTTTTTCAATTTTTTTTTTAAATTTTTTAGTTAATGAAATTTTATTTCCCCCAAAGTCCAGTATTCGACGTCACGACGCCAAAAATTTACGAACCCCACGACTGTCCCAGTCATCGGGGGGCCCACGTCAGCTGTTTGTTAAATTGGGAGGGGGAAAAAAAATTTTGTTGACCCCTGAGCTCTCGTTCCATCTCAAGTCCCTCTCCCGATCCCGCCGGGCCCGTCCTTTGGCCAAAACCCCGGGGTTGGCCCAGCTACAAACCCTATGTCTATTGGGCCCTTTTTTTAAAAGGGGGCCCCCGGACCCGGGAAAAAAAAGACAAGCAAAATAGTTCCCAGTCCGGCATGATGGGCCCCGAGGGATTTAAAAAGGTGGAAAGGAGGAGGGGCGGCCCGCGAAAAGGGTGGGTCACCCGCAGCGCCACGTCAGTCCCAAAACTTGTTTTGAGCATTTGGAAATGGGCTACGATGGAGCTTGAGGACGCCAAAAAAGTGAAATTTTTATCGGCGCCTTGCTGCCTCGGACGACGCTCAGGGCGGCCCTTTAGATGGGGGGGTTAGCGAACCTTTAAAAGCTGGAGGAGGCCCTAGAAGCCGCCCCACCTGTTTTGGGGCCCCCGCGGGGGAAGGGGTTCCCCCAAAAGTAAAAAAGGCCCGCGCTAAGGGTTTTTCCGAGGTTTTTTGACCAAAACAAGCCAGCGGGGGAGTTAACACAAAGTATAAAATGGAAAATTTTTGATTCATTTAGGGGTAAAGTTAAAATTTCCCCGTATTGAGTTACCAAAGTTTAAATGGTAACCCGGGGTTGGTGGCAGGCCTTTCTGGGAGCATTCAGGGCCTTAGTGGGCCCAGTCTAAATACCAGCGTCAGCAAATTGGTTACCTTCGCTTTTCACTAGAGGGTGAAGCAAAGGACGCTTGGGAAGGGTTTTAAATCTCACTTTCTCAAACTTTTTTTGTGCCGTAGTATGTTAAGGGGGAAAAGATTTTTGGAAAAACCCGAACGTATTGTTTTTTCCCCCATACGGCGCTGTTGAAAAATCATCTGCCCCTAAGGGGCTTCTGGTTCTAAAATATAATGCTTTTCTGGGGGTATTGCAAGACCAATTTTAATCCCCATGTCCCCCAGTTTGGAAGCCTTGGGAGTGAAAGGTGATCAGTAGGGAAAATTTTTGCCCAACCCTGTTATTTTTTCTCGTTTACCCCATGATATCGCATGGGGTGGGGCCCAGGGGAGGGGTTTAGGGGGCCCCGAAAGGGATCGGGGCCTGGCTGATGAAATTCCTTAAAAGAAAATAGAAAAGGGGGCCGGGCCCATCCTACAAAGGAAAAAAATGCCGTGGGGAAAAAGTTTTGTAGGGGCCCCTTTGGGGTCTGAAAGAAGAAAGGTTCCTGGGACGGCCTCTGCCCTTGTAACCCCTTTAAAAAGCAGGTATGAGAAGGTTTGGGTTTTGTGGTAAGCCCCTTTAAGTGAAAAATTGTGGAGTGTGGGGTTTAACCCCTTTCTCACGCCGAACTTGAAAGAAAGTTTACATGTCAACTTGTGGGTTTTAATGCTTGGGTAAGGGTCACATTTCAAAAAGGGTTTTTTTAAGGCTTTAAATGGGAAGTCGGGGGGGAAGACACAACAAACCTTTTTGTTTTAAAAATCTACCTAAAGAACCCTGGGAAAAAGGAAAGGGATGTGAAGAGTCAACACAACCCGGTAGAGAGAGTGTAATAGTTTAAATTTTTGAGGCTAACAACACCCCCCCCCAGTGAGCCCTGTAGGTGTAGCGCTCTGTTAAAATTTGAGAAGAAATTGGTGAAACTTTAACCATACCCCGTTGTGTTTTTTCAGGGCTGCTAAAGTGAATGTAAAGCAAAACAAGGGGAAAATTTTCAAGGGAACCCGTACTTTTTGGAAAACTGGGTTTTTGAAAAGATCCCTATGTTTCAAGTTCCTTGGTTAAGAAAAATAAAGCCTAACTGGGGTGTGCCTGAAAACCGTAACTACTTGCCTTTTTGGGAAAAAGTTTTTCTAAAAAACCATGTAAATAATTTTTAGGGCTTTAAACTTGAGGATTTTGTGTTTTACATTCTTTAGTTGCTATGGGAAAACCCTACTATTTGTTTCTCCTTTTTGTGCGAACCCCGTGTACCCAAAGAAAGTTTGGGTTTTGAAACCTTACATTTGGCTGATGACTATTTTCACAAAACCTTTACCTTACAGTAATATTTTATTTTTGGGGACTCTTTCTGGAATTTCATGCTTCCTAACCAGATATGCAAATATTTAAGGGGGGGTGGCCCAGGAGTCTGTTTTGGAGGGTGTTTTCCCGGTTCGTGGAGTTCCCCCCTAATCAGCAAGGGGAGTAAATATAGCGCTCCCCGAATGTGAAAAGGTGTGTCGAGCCCGAGGTTTAAAAATTTTTGGGATTTAGAACATTTTGGGGTAAAAGCTAAAAGAAGGGTTTTGGAACAAGTTTCCCTTTTAAAAATGTTTTAACCAAAAATTCAATGAGAGTTTTAAAAATTTGGGAAATGGCAAATATGAGGTTGCATTGCCCCGGAAGGCTGATAAGTCCAGATCTCAACCCACTGGGAAAAATGTAAAGCTACGGAAAAAAAAAAGGGTTCATCACCTAAAGCTAAGTTTCCAAAAGGGGCCCCAACCCAAAGGGGGAATACGATGCTGTCTAAAAAGGGAAAACGAGGGGGAGGGAATCTGTGAGGAAGGGCCCACCTTTGACTGAAAAGTGTTCATCCCCCTTACTACCTTTTTTCACCGTCCGGGTTGTGCCGAGAGCCGCTCGCCCCAACCCAAAATAAGGCCAGTATTGTGCTTCCCCCCAGTCAGGGTATAAGGTTTGTCGTTGAAAGAATGTTTGGGTACGGGGCCCCCTCTTAATCCTGAAAAACCCTTTTAAAAAACAATCTTTAGATTTAGGAGTTGGGAAGTAGCTTTACGGGGATATTACTAAAAGGCCTTTTTGCAAAACAGGGTGCGCGAGGAAATAGGGATTTTACATTTGAAATTTCCCTTTTTGGGGGTGCGAGAAAAAAAGTACTACGATGAATTCATCGTGTGGGGCCTTTTTTTGGTAACAAAAGTAGTCCCTTTTTTGCTTAATTCCCCCATAAAAAAAATTTTAGATTCTTGTTCCCGCCCCGGGTGGGGAATGAATTGAAAAAATAAATTTTTTAGTGGATGATTTGGTTTTTTCTGGGCTGATAAGTTGCAGAAGGTTAAAAACTAAGTTCCCTTTAGGCAGTTTCTAAACTTTGCTAAGGCCCGGAATGACTTTTTACTAATGGGGTCTAACAGGGAAGAAAAGAAAGGAAAAAGTTTGACCAGGGGGGCTGTGGGGAGAAAGAAGCGGTTAAAGGGCTTAGGTATGAGTGGGTGGGATCTCAGGATTGTTTTTTGCTTTGGTGGGTTTAATGTAAATATCCCCCTGAGGGGATTTTCCCACAAAAAAAAAGCTGTTCTTAGCCCTTTTAGTAAAACTTTTTTTTTCCCCCTTGGGCTCATAAGCCCCCTTTTTTCATGTTTGTAAAGGTACTATTCCAGGGGCGTGTGGAGGAAAGGTATTTAGGGGGGATTTAAGTACTTCCCAAAAGGGTTTTACAACAATTTTTAGAGATGGTTGACTAATATAAATGTTTTTTCAGGGCAAAGGAATGTGAAAAAGGGGTTATTTTCGGGGTGTTTCTTGGAAACTTTTGACAAATGTAGAGTCCACGCTTATGGTGATGCTTCAGAAAAGGGGTAGGGGGTTGTGTATACCCCAGGGTTGTACAAAACCACAGGCATATGTAAAGTTTTCCTTGGGGCTGTCTAGGGGGGAGGGGTAGCTCCCTTAAGAGCATTAAACCTTTTTTCGCCTGAGTTACTTGCTGGTCTTTCCCATTGCTAGGGCTGATAACCCAAAGTTAATTCTGCCCTTCATCTTGATGTTCCCCTTTTTTTGCTGGACTTTATTCTCTTGTTACACTTTTTGGATTAAGGGGGGAAAACCCCCACAAGGGAAGACCTTTTTAAGGAATAGGGGGAAACAGAAATTCAAAAACTTCCCCCAAACAAAATTTGTATCACTGTCCAGGAAAAAAATCCCGTTTACTTAAATTTCCCAGGGGTGTGCTTGCGGAACAGCTGGTATTGAGTGAGGGGCGTGGGGTGAATTTTTCCGCATGGGGTTTTCCCTACCCTCTCGGTCAAACCTCAGCCCAGAGAAATAGTCCAAGGGGGTGGTGGGCCCTGTGAAGAAAGGGGCGGTGACTGCTTGCCCCGACTGCTAAAGCCCTCCTCCCGTGTTTGGTTCACTCGGTGGGGGAAATTTAGTAAGGGGTGTAAGGTGGTTGCTTGGGTGATGAGATTAAATTTGAAAAATGTAAGCTGAGAGGGGGACAAAAGTAAAGGGGTTTCCTTTTTACATATGAAGATTGACTAAAGGATAAGACTAAGTTAATTTAAATTTGGTACAAAGGGGGGTTTAATTAAGGGATTGTTACCCTTTTTTCCCCCAGGGGAAAAAATATCTTTGTAATTCCTCTTTAAGGAAACCCTTTACCCTTTTTTGATAATGAGGGCTTTTTTTGCGTGTAAAAGGGGCGCTTAAAAAGGCGAACATGTTTTTATGGGAGTAAAAATCCTGTTTATAATTTCCCGGGAGGCCCTGTTGGGACGCCCAATTATTCTGTTTCCAAAATAATTTTACTTAAACAGCAGGGGTTTTCTAAACCCCTTTTTTTACTTTTTAGAAACAAATTTCTGGGTTGGGGGGGTTTCGAAGGGGTGTCAAAATCCATAGTAGGGAAAAAGTGTGTCCGCCGTTAGACTGATTCCAGGGGTTGTCCAACCATTTTTCCCCCCTTCCCCGAGATGAGAGAACTCAAGCACCACCCTTTTCTAAACCCCTGGTGTAGACTTGCGGGGGGTATGTTTTTTTTTGGATTTTCCCGCCAAGAAAATTTTATTTGCTACTGTTTACTTGTGGGAGTTATCGGGGTTTTCCTTTGGGAAATTAGACTCTCTGTCAAAGAAAGGTTTTAAATTTGCCCATTCGCAGGTTTGTGTCCAGGCGTGGTTTTTTCCTTAAAGTATTTTTTTCAAAATAATGCTCAAATTTTGTTTGGGGTTTCAATGAGTTGGGAAAACCCCTGTACGGGCCCCCCTTGCTCCCCCCCTGGGGGAAATTTAATTACCCCCGTGCACCATTGGGGGGGAGGCTTTGGGGGAGCGCTTAATAAGAAACTGTTAAAAGTTTCCCTTTAGAAAGACAGTTGGAGGTAAAAAGTCTAACCAAAGTGAAATTTTAAAACAACATTGCATGAAATAGAGGCTTGCCCTTTAAATCTCGGCCTTTAAAACCTTTTTTAATGAAGAAAATTGGAAGCTCCCCCCCCCTTGTCTCCCTCACATTTCCCTTTTTGGGGGGCCCCAAAAATGGTTTCAAAGGGAGAAGGTGTGAAAAATGTGTGCTTCCCAAACCAAATATACGTGTTTTTTGTGTGAGGAGCAACTTAGACAAAAAACAACTTGAGAATTTTGGAAGCTTTTTGGGGGAAGGTTATATCAAAAAATTTGCCTCCTGCCCGTTTAAAAGTTTTTTTTCCCGAGTAACTTAAAGAAGGTTCAGTGGGTTTTTATTTGGGGGAAGGGCAAAGTACCTAGACCATCCTGGCCTATTGGCGTTTTGTGAAGTTTACCCAGGTAAAAGATAACTTGGGTTTGGAGTGTGAAAGTTTTAAAAACAGCTAAGGGGGTTTTTTTCGACCTATTTAGAGGGCTGCATGATTTGGAGATAAATAGTTGTAATGATAATGTTTAGAGGTGATAATAGCAAAAATTACGGTTTTGGGGATGATTCTCAATCCTTTGTACACTTTGGGTGATGATGATACTGATACTGTTGGGGACAGACCCCTTTTCAAAATTTCTAGAAAGGGGCGTAGGGGAAAGCCCCTGTAAGGGGTTTGGGTTTTTAAATTGGTTGATGGTAAGATGCCCTTTTTGCTGTTGTTATTATGTTTGCTAATGCAAGTTTTTTTTTTTGGGGATCAAAGATATGATGTTGGGGAATAAGGGGGAATTTCCCATGGTGGGGATTTTTTTTGGATTTTCAAATTAAATTAAATGCCTTTGTTTTGGGCCCCCCTGAATGGGGCGAAAAAGGGTAGATATTTCTGAAAATATATTGGCTTATTGTTTTTTTTAATTTTATCAAATTTTTTTAAATTTGTAGTTAAGTAATTATATTTCGCCCCGGGCGTATTCGGGCGTCACGACGCCAAAGTGGGCGGGCTCACGGGCTGTCCACTTTATTTTGAAGCGACGTCCCGCTGTTTTTTTAATTGGGCAGAAATAAATGTTTTTTGATCTGAGCTTCGTTCCCCTTTTACAAGGTTTTCCCCCTCCCGATCCGCCCGCCCTCACTTTGGCAAGCCGGGGGTTTTTCCCCCTACACCAAAATGTCTTTGTTGGGAAAAATTTTTTTTAAAAGATAACCCTGTCTGTGGAATGTATTCCACTTTGGAAAATTGTACATTGCTTTTTCCAAGAGTTTTTTGATGTAGCAATCTTTCCCCTTATTTCGGGAATATTTTTGTTTCGAGTAAATTGCCCCAAAGTTAATAAAAATTTTTACTTTTATCCATTTAATTTTTATAATTTTAAAAATTTCCCGTTTAAAAGGAGTGAGGTAAGGGTGGGGTCCCTTTCCCCCCTCACTTTTCCAAAAATTGTATGGAATCCCTTTTTTGGGGCAAGGTTTTTGGTCAAAATTTATTTTGGGGGCATCCGTCAGCAACACCAAATTTAAGATCTTGTTTTTGCCCCCATGATGCCCGTAATCTTTGTTTAGTCGTGGAGGGCCTGGTTTTTGGCTCTCGAGGCGCCCGCAGAGGAGGCAAAAACCTTTGGGAAATTGAGGTCCTTTTTGGCTTAAGACCCCAAAATCCAGGTGTTTTTGGGGACTTTCTAGATGAAGCAAAACAGTCTTTTTCAGGGGGGTGGTTTTGGGGAGGACATTTTAGATCTTGGAAATTTTACCTACCATTTGGGAAACGCAGTCCCCAAAAGACGGCGGGTCACGTCAAAAAAGTCTTTCTGCGTATTGGCAATTTGCCCCGGGGTTATGGACTCGCTTTAGCGGGATTTTTGGCCCTTGTCGGTTTCCTGTGCGGAGGACAAAAAATCCCGGGTTTCAAGTCCTTTTGAAACCCTGGGCTTTTTCTGTGATTGTGAGAAATTTGGGCACTAAGTAGTGGGCTTGAAAAAGAAAATCAAACCTTTGGTAAAAAGTTTTCCCTTTGAGAATTTATGGGGGATGCTGGGATGATTTGGTCAAATCGCGATTTTCACCGTGAGAATGAATCGAGGCCCTTTTTCCTTCAAAAGTTCCCCTCAGGCCAACTTCGGGATTGGGCATGTTGGCCCCGCTACCCTGAAAAAAAATCCTTCCTATCGTTTTTTGTATTGTAAGGACAATCCGGGGGTGGAGGAGGGCCCAAGGGTGCGCCCAAAAGGTTGTGGCTGGGGGAAAATTTATGTTTCTTGTCGGAAAACCCGTTTGGTATGGGAAAGGGGGCCCGCATGGGGACTTTGCCCGTGGGACCTCCGGGAGGGCGTAGTAGGGGGAGGCCCAAGCGACGCGCCCCCCGGGGGGTAAAACCCCCAATGATTGATTTTTGATAATACCTTACATAAAATATCTTTTTAATAATATAAGCCCAAAGTTTGTGTGGGTGTCTGTTCTGTCGTCCGCGAGGGGGCCGCCCCCTGTGGCGGAATCCCATCATATGTCACAGTTTTGGAATCAGGTTGACCGGGGGAAGGTTTTAAGCCCACTTATAAGATGATCCGATCACTTCTTTTTTTTTTTTTTAGCAGCCTATTAGCGAAAACAAGAAAAAAAGGTGGGTTGCGAAAATTTTGAGGAAAACCTTGATGTAGGGTGATGGGTAATAGGTGAGGGGAATGGGTGGGGTGATGGGTAATGGGTGTGGGGTTGATGGGTGAGTGATGGGTGGGGGGTGATGGTGAGCGAATGGGTGGGGGGTGATGGGTAATGGGTGTGTGGTGATGGGTAATGGATGGTGTGGGTGATGGGTAATGGGTGTGTGGTGATGGGTAATGGGTGAGTAAAATGGGTGGGGGTGAGGGGTTAATGGGTGAGTGAATGGGTGGGGGGTGATGGGTAATGGGTGGGGGGAATACATACATTTCAGGAAAGTTAGAAGGGGCTATCGGGAGAGTCTTTTTTTGGGGTGGGCCGAGGTGGTGGGTAATGGGTCTATCGGAGAGCCCTGTTTGGGGTGGGCCGAAGGCCCACCAATGCCCTCCGCAGGAGCTAGCCAAAAAAAGTCCGCCCGGAGGGCGGCTTTGCGGCTAGTATAATTATATGTTTAAGATGTTCCAAAAATTTGTACGGGTTCATTTTGATGTTAAGTACATAAAAAATATCCTGTAGGGGAAGTTATAATACTTGTTACACTTTTGTGATAATAGTTGTAATTTTCAATTATATTAGAATGCAAGTTATTATATATGTTAGAAGTAATTACTGACTGACATTGCTCGGGCCGCTAAATAATTTGTCCTCAAATTAGTCATATAAGAATTAGCTAGGGAATAAAAATAGGTAAAATAACTGAAACACCTAACTAAAGGCTATATACATACATACAAATATACATCATACACTCTAAATTTCCCCAAAAGCTTAATTTCCCTATCGCTATAAGTGTGTAAAAATCTGAGCTAAATAAACAGAAAAAAAAGTTCCGAAGAATTCGGCGGGGACCAGAGATGGAAGGAAAAGGGTGGGGCCCCTTGAATTCCAATTACCATGTTGTAAATTATACAAATGCTAATGAGGAAAACAATGGTTGCGTGATGTTCAACATCAAAGACAATGACATGGCCGAGTAAATTATATATGTTCAGTACTAGCGTGGGTAAATCCACAATGTGGAAAATCACGAGAATAATTTCAAGTGGGAAGTGTTTCAAGTGTTCGTGTACCGTAACGGCAGCTAGGAAAACTCAAAAACTGTCATCGAAGTAGCTGTAAAAAGTAAAAGGGAAAAATTGAGAAAATAACATTCCAAGTAAGGGGGGTGTAATCGCAGAAAACCCTGAATGTGTCAAGTAACGACGAAGGCTCGTCTGACTGTAGATCTGCTGCTGTGTGCATAGTATAACAATTTATGTACGAGTAATAGTATTGTGTCAGTAAAATAATGCAATGGTCTGTAGGAATACAGTAAAAATAGACAATACCTCGTCTGAGCAATTTGTGTGGGGTATCAGTGTGGGTAATGTGGTATAAGTAACCTAGTAATATGTAAATAAGAAATAATCGAAATGGATAAATAACATAGGTAGAGACATCGCTGGATACACATTAATGTGGATGCATCATTGATGATGGGCAATTACGTTTGCCAAAAATCATTCATAAAAGATAATAATTCATTGCTGTTGTAGAAAATATTTTGACTCAGCGAGTGTAAAAACTGACTGGCAGAGAAACTAAATGAAGTTTACATATTTGAATGAACTTCAGAGAACATGGTGATGTATAACAGGTAGAGTGATGAGCACTCTTGTATTGATTTTGTAAGAATCATGTGCTAACGAAGCCTGCCTGATTAACCATTAAAGTATGGATTATCACCAAATGTAAGTCTCCTTTGGGGGTGGAATAGTAAAAGCTTCCGAATGGAGGTAAATCTTATCAGGTAAACGCAAAGGTAGCTGGTGAAGCAGTTCGAGCTGTAAAATGATAAGTTGGGTTTATTTGGTTGATGTGGAATAATACATTAAGCCTCATTAGTGCAAATTTTACATGCAAAAAGCTGAAACCTTTAAAAATTTGGGAAACAGTAAACTGGGCACCGTTTGATATGATATTGACCGTATCTGCCATGAAGGAGACAATGTGTCTGATTTCATGCATGGAGTTCTCTGAGATCAGCAAATATGTTTTATGGTAAGGTTACAATGAACAGAGAACCATGTAAAATTTCTAGATAGGGTTTTAAAAATTTCCGAATATTTTGATAGTGCCCAGTGGTTGCATAGGTTCCGGCTTGTACGATGATATCTTGGTTGTGTGGCTTTTATGCGGTTTAAAAATACGGGATAGGTGCTTGGTTGATGGTTGTGGTTGTGTATGGTTGTTAACTGGCTGGTTGTGGTTGTTATAAGCGCCGGAGAGCGTTGCAGTACTGTGGTTGTACGTTGTTGTACTTTGTAGTACGTGAGAGAGTAATGTTGAACTAGCCGCAAAGCCGCCCTCCGGGCGGACTTTTTGGCTAGCTCCTGCGGAGGCTATTGGTGGGCCTTCGGCCCACCAAACACAGACTCTCCAGATAGCCCCTTCTAACTTTCCTGAAATCATGGATGTAGAAATGTATGTATTAACGCCAACCCATTCACATCACCCCCAACCCATTCATCACCCCCCCACCCATTCACTCACCCATTACCCATCACCACACACCCATTACCATCACCCCCCACCTATTCCCTCACTCATCACACCCCCCACCCATTCACTCACCCATCACCCCACACCCATTACCCATCACCCCACCCATTCACTCACCCATTACCCATCACCCTACATCAAGGTTGCCTCAATTCTCGCAACCCACTTTTTTTCACAATTCTCGCTAATAGGCTGCTAAAAAAAAAGAAAAAAAAGGTGATCGGATCATCCCCAAAATGGCCTTAAAACCTTCCCCTGGTCAACCTGGTTCCAAAACTGCTATATGATGGGATTGCGCCACGGGGGGCGGAATCTATAGCACCACACACACACCCCCACACACACTTTCGTTTATATTAATATAGACGTCTAGCCCCCGTATAGCTTATTTTAAGTAGAGTTGCTTGTTGTAGATCGGCGTAAAACTTGGTAAAACGGGGGAAGAGCTGTGTAATCCCCGGATTTGTTTAAACCTTTTGTAGAATTTTGTAGATATGTTTGTAGGAAGGGCGTAGGGTATCTTTTTCCCACCGTTTACACCCCCATTTATAAGTCTGTGTAATTGTAAATACTTTTTTTTGGGCTAATTTAAAAATTTGGTACTTCTTGGGGGTACAGTTTACATCAAATTTCACGGGAAAAAATTTTGGGAAATTTGTTTATTTTGATTGAATAGTAAAAAAATTATGGAGAATGAAAGTGCGGTGTAGAATATACATTATATCTGTGGTGGACCCATTGTGGTACGGGTTTTGTTTTGGGAACATATATGCTTTTGGTGGAAAAGTTGTGGTACATATAGGCGGGGTAAGTTTTGCTGGGGAAAGGAGAAAGGTTGTTGGCCCAGAAAATATGCTTTTGGTTTTGACCCTTTTGGGGGACAAAATTGCTGGGGGTTAAGCTTTTTGGGGGACAGTATTTTGTTTGGGGTAGGCATGTTGGGGTTTAAACAGTTAAAATTTGGCTGTGGTAGAGGCATTTTGGGTGGTACAGTTAGGCTGGGGTGGGAGAAAAGGCCTTTTGGTAAAAAAGTAATCCCTTTCGAGACCCAAGGCGTGGTGGGTAAAAGTATAGGTTTTGTGGTAGGGGCAGGGTTTTGGGAAACAGTAATGCTTTTCGGGGCCCGGGACTTTCCCCAAAGATCGGGCGTTGTCTTCACCCCCCACCCACCCCCGTGGCCGCGCACTTGGAAAAGGGGAAAACTTTCCCTGGAGTGGGGCCCAAAGGGCACACCAGCGGCCTTTTTGGATAGCAGGCTTGATAGTACATTGGGGGAATCTCCCCGTCAATATTTATTGTTAATTTATTTGTTTAAAATTTTACTTGCCCCTTGGTTTTTGAAATTTATTGTAAGTAAGCCAACAAAAACGATCTAATTTTTTTGGAGGCAAAACCCCGTTTTCCTTTTTTTTTTGTTTAAAAAAAGTTTGAAAAGGGGGATTTGAGTTGGAATTTTAACTCGGAAAATTTTATTTGTACTTATTTTCCGTTTTTTTTTATTATTTTATTTAAACAAAACCCCCCAGGGGTTTTCCAAAAAGATTTTTGATTTGCCCCCCCCCTTTAAATTTTTAAAATTTTTGGGAAAAATTTTGTTTTCCCAAAAAAAACACCTTCAAAAAAACAATTTTTATTTGGGGTAGGGCAAAAAAAATTTTAGCGGGGCCTTTTTAATGGGTTAAAAAATTTTAAAAAATTTTTGGATATCTTTTTCCGTTTTATTTTTTTTTTTTTTTTTTAAATTTTTTAAAATTTTTTTTTATTTTTTTAAAATTTTTTTAAAACCCCCCAAAAAAATTAATTTATTAAAGGTTTTTTTTTTTTAAACCCACCTTTTTTTAAAAATAATTTTAAACTGCCAATTTTTTTACAAACCAAAAATTTTAAAATTTTTATTTTTTTTTTTATTATTTTTTATTTTTTTTTTGGATTTTTTTCCCCCCAAAAAAAGGGGGGTTTTTTTACCCTTTTTTTTTTTCAAGGAAAAAATTTTTTTTTGGGGGGGGGGAATTTTGGGGGGCCCCCCCCCCAAAAAAAAGAAATTTGGAATTAACCCTTTTAATTACATGACATTTAAATTAAAGAGTTTAACCATGCATAAAATTTAACAAATTTTTTGAAAAATCTGAAGAAAATTTTTATTGTTTCTCCCAAAAAATTTAAAATTGCCATTTTTTTTCTCCATAAAAAAAACAAAAAGGGAAATTTGGGCGAAATGCAGCTTTTTTTTGTTTCTCGAAAGGTTTTTCTTGAAAATAAAAAAAATTATAAATATAAACTTACAATATTTCCCAAGGAAATTTCCCTTTTTGGCAAAAAAAAACAGGACAGGGGGATACTGTGTTAAACAGAAAAAAAGGGTACTTTATCAGTTTAAAGTAACAAAAAAGCCGTTTTAAAACCTCCCTCCCAACCCCTTTTACCCGGGCCACCAACTGCCTTAACCTGCATACCACTGTGTTCCCCCTTTCCTCCCGCCTGTGTTCCCTGCCTCCCCCTCCCTACCCGGGCTCCCACTGCCTTAAACCTGCCTCCCCCCTGTGTTCCCCTGCCACCCACTCCCCTTAACCCCCCTCCCACTGTGTTCCCCTGCCCCCGCCCCTGTTTTAAACCCGGGCCCCCCCACTGCCTTCCCCTGGCCCCCACTGCCTTAACCTGCCTCCCGTTTTTTTTAAAACCTGCCTCCGCCCGTGTTCCCCTGCCACCCACTGCCTTAACCGGCCTCCCCGGGCCTTTAAACCCGGGGCTCCCACTGTTTTAAACCCGCCTCCCCTTTTTTTTGCCCTGCCTCCTATTTGCCTTAACCTGCATCCACTGTGTTAACCTCCCCCTCCCGTTGTGTTACCCTGCCCCCCGTCCTGTTTTCCCCTTTTCCCGTCCTGTTTTTACCCTCCCTCCCGTCTGGGGTTTCCCCCCTTCCCCTCCCTCCCACTGCCTTACCCCGGGTTTCCCCACTGCCTTAACCCTGCCTCCCGCCCTGTTTAAACCTGCCACCCATTTCCCTTTAAACCCTGCCCCCACGGGTTTTAAACCCAAGGCCTCCCGTCCGGGTTTTTCCCTGCCTCCCCCCTCCCTTTAACCCTTTCCACTGCCTTTACCGGCCTACCACGGGTTTTCCCCTCCTCCCACGGGCCTTCCCCTGCCTCCCACTCCCTTCCCCTGGCCCCCACTCCCCCCCCCCTTTACCCTGCCTAAAAATATGTTAACATCCTCCCGCCCCTGTGTTACCCTGCCCCCCACTCCCTTTACCCAAACACTCCCACTCCCTTACAGGCTTCCACTCCCTTAACCTGCCTACCACTGGGGTTAACCTCCCAAAGGTTTAATTTTAAAGGTTTGTTAGAAAACCCTTTTTTAAACCCTTTTAAAATGAAAAAAAAACCAAATTTTTCTGTAAGTGGGGAAAAAAAAGGGTTTTTTGCTTCAAAAAATTAAAACTTGGATAAAAAAATTCCCTTTTTAAATTGTTTTTGGGTGGGCAGCTACTAGCAGAAATTTTTGGGGGGGGGCTGAGCCCGGGGGATTTGGGGGGGCAAAAGCCCCCCTTTTACCCCCCCCCGCGGGGGACGCCACTGCATTAGGTTTAAAACTTTTCAAAACGAGAGCAAGGGCGGGCACATCTAATGAAACAAGTTCTAAAAACACATTAGGGCCCGTACCGAGATTTTGAAGGGGGAAAGAGGGACAAAACAGCGAGGTACGACGAGCGGCATACTTTCAATTTGTTACCGAGAGTCGACGTGGAGGTTGTTGAGATATCACGCCTGCGACAATATAGTGGCAACAGTGCTGCTTCAAACTGCGTAGCCAGCCGTACGACTAAAAATAGTGTATAATGCGAATTTGCCCTTATACTCATCAAAAACATCAACAGAGAACGTTGTGATCGGCTATGAAGTTGATGAAATATATATTTAATGAAGTTAATTAACAGTAGAGGCGTGTATACGTAAGTTTCTCTACCGCTCATGTGAACATATGCGGTAAGAGAACCGTCATGGCGGGTTCTGGCAGCGACCTTCATGATGGCGACGGCTTAAGTCCGCTACCCACCCCTCTATCCTGAATCTCCTTCATTATTGTCACTAAAATCACTTATTGCCGCATATGTAATACCTAATAATCTTATACTATACTTAAATACATATTGGCAAGACATTTTTTAACATATCTCTTAATCCCTCCAGATTAGGAATGTAATAAAAATTCATCGAAGGTTGAGTGAAGACCGGGTGAACCAGTGTCTCCAACCTTGACCGCCAACTTTCCTGCAAAAGAGGAAACTGTGAAGTCCTCCCCTCATCCTACATCGGCATGACGACAACGAAGCTGTCCAGACGTCTTACTTGCCACCTAACTTCCGGAGCCACCAAAAAGTCACCTATTAGAACAACATGGCATCATCATAACAAGAAAATTTCTAGAAGAAAATACAGAATTGGTTGACATGTGTGCAGATGTGCGGCGACTTCCCATCTTAGAAGCACTGTACATAAAAGAGATCAATCCCAAGCTTAACGTACAGGCAAACGACCTACAAGCTCTACCCAGCATGAAAAGAACAAAAGCAAATAACAGCCTACTCACAGAAAAGCCAAGCGAAGACCAAACAACCAATCAGCGTCTCCCACTCAAGAAGACGAGAAGCAAAAGCTATCTACCAATCACCGATGCCGCTAATAGGCTGCGTGGCAGGCAGACCGGCTATAAATAGCGCTTCACCTCGCATCTTAATCATGCTCACCTCAACTCCTGAGGAGAAAACATCTTCCATATGCTGCTGAAGAAGGGTTCTTAGACCCGAAATCGCGATACAGCAGACATGACAAGCTACGGCGAAGTCATAAAAGTGATTACAAAAGAGAATAAGACACTCTTAAGACAAAGGAAAATATCTTTAAGGAAGATAATAAACGCTGAACTAGCTATCACTTTTAACGAGATCTGTCAGAAAAATCTCCTGCCCGTATATACTCTACATATATATATATATATATATTTTATATATATATATATATATATATATATATATATATATATATTATTTATATTTTTTTTTTTTACATTTTTATTAATAAATTTTTAAAAAAATAAAATATATATAATATATAAATTTAATAATATTAAATATAAAAAATTATAACATATATTATAATTATTATATATATATATATATATAATTATAATATATAATTATATATTATATATATATATATAAAATATATATATATATATAATATTAATTATATATATATATATATATATATATATATATGTGCCCCCCCCCCTTTTCAATTTTCTGTGTACGCCACTGTATTCATCTAGTTGTTTCATCTAGTTTTATTTACAGGGCCTGAGCAACGCTCGTATGGCCCCGTCTCCATATCAACATTTTTATCATTCATCCTTATAGTGCTTAGTTTTGGCCAAAGCCAGCACCCCGGAGAGCAGGTCACAAACCCCGGCTAACACCCGGTACCCATTCACTGCTGGGTGGACAGGGGCTCGGGTTTTTAAGGAAACAGCCCATCTGTTTCCGCTCCGCCCGGGGATCGAACCCGGGACTTCTCGGTTGCGAACCGAGGGTGCTTCCCCTACACCACGGAGTACCCTTCTGACACACACACTGTGTGTGTGTGTGTGTGTTTGTATCTCTGTTTTCCGTGCCATGCGTCCGTATACATTGAAGACTGTGCAATGAAGATGCTCATTAGGTCCTCCTGACTTTCAGTTTCCCAATGGCCAGAGTACGAAAGTTACGGCAGTGGTCCCAAAAGGACATGGAAAGTGCAATGCGTTCCTGTAGAGAGAGGGATGAGTGCCTCAGCAGCCTCTAGACTACATAAGGTGCCCAGAAAAACCCTCACTGACAGGCTGCATGGAAACGTGAAAGGGGACTGTCGCATGGGATCATCCACGGCCCTATCTGACGAGCAGGAACAGACGCTCTGTCGCTATATCGAATATATGGCAGATCGAGGATTCCCTCTAACCGTGAGTCAGATCATAATGTACGCCTGGTGCATTGGTAAGTCCAGTGGGAGAAACGCTTTCGGGCCCACGGGCCCCTGCTATACGGATGGTGGCTGTATTTCAAAAAGAGGCACCCTGAAACCACAAGATTAAGACGTCCTGAAATAATTGATAGAGGAAGAGCAATACATTCAACAGCTGCCACTTGAGAAAATATTTCCAACTGTTGAAGAATGTGATGGACACATGGCTTTCATGAACGACCCGAAGATATTTATAACTGCGACGAAACAACGGTCGATCTGAACAAAAGCTCCCAAAAGGTGGTGGTGCCTCGTAGGCTTAAGCGTGTCCATTCAAGACAAGTGGCCCCCACAGAGCACATCAGTATACTATGTTGCGTTTCGGCAGCTGGTAGTGCTGCCCCACCCTTCATAATTTATAAGGCAGCATTCCCAGGTGGGAACTACACTGCCGGGGGTCCTGAAGGAGCACTCTATGGCAAGCAAGACTCAGGATTTATGGACTCAAGTCTCTTCCTCAAGTGGCTGGAGAAAGTGTTTGTGCATATGCCCGTCCAACACCCGAAAAACACACCCTGCTCATTTTAAGAAAGCCATAGCTCACACTGTTCCATTGAAGTGATTGAGAGTGCCAAAAAACCAGTGTCATCCTGATGACTGGCACCTCACAACTCATCTGTGTCAGCCTCTGGATGTGGCCGTCTATAGAAGTTTCAAGCCAAACTAGGGGGGTTTTTGTCAAGATGGGTCAGTCTTTGCGTGGAAATTTGTGGATACCAAAAAAAGATATTTCCAGGTATTTGAAAAAGCCTCTTGAAGAGAGCATGACACCGACAACATCAGATCTGGCTTCAAGAAGTGCGGTATTGTCCCCTTTCAATCCTAATGCCATTGATAAGTCACAGCTGCTCCGGAACGAATTTTCTTTAGAGGATTTTTCCCCGGGGCCCCCCCAAAAAAAAAGCCCAGGGAAGCAGCCCCAGTTTCTCTGTTCAGGATCATCTTATCTGTCTGTGGCACCGTACACACAGTGTGCCCCGGGAAGACACCCGCACTTCCACATACTCGCACACCTCGCCAAGATCCATCGGCCGCCATACTATCAGGACATTCGGCCATGTCAGCAGACCTGCGCCCCCAGGCACCAGTGCGGCCACTGACGAGGAACCTCGTCAAACACCTATCAACACAACCCAATTGTTGCAAGCGGCATAGTTCCAGGAACTTGCGATTTTTTTTCCCCAGAAAATGTTCCTGTTGGCGGGAGAGACTTAAGAATCATGTCGTGTGCACGGGTTATGACGGCTGAAGAAGTGATGGAGATCTTCAGAAGCAGAGGGAAGCCTTAAGCCGGCCACACACACACCGGCGCGGCCTGTCCGGCGACGAAAAGGGGCTGGCTAGAGGCGGCCGGTGTGTGTGTGGGGGTGTTTTTTCATCCGGCGGGGCCTGTCGCAGTGGCCGGATGAAAATCAGTCGGCGCTTGAAAATTCCGTCCGGCGCGGCCTGCCGCCTGCGTGTGTGTGGGTGCCTTCCGGCGCGGCCCGCCCCTCGCTCGCAGATAATGACTAATTGTACCAGTTATAATTGTATTTATGATAATATAGGTATTATATATGACGTATTAATATAGTATTGACGTATTATATATAAGTATTATATATGGCTGCACATGCAGCCATCACCAACAAGTCATTTTCGACAGCGGATTCATGTTGTATCACGGTGTCCGACGTGTACTGTATATTTTTCATGAGGCGGGGGCCGGTGTGTGTGTGGGTCTCGTCCCGGCGAACGATGCCTCGCCAACTTTTTGTCGGCCGAGACATGGCCGCCCGGTGTGTGTGTGGCCGGCTTTAGAGAAAAACCAGCCAAAGTAAGAGACAGAAAACACAAGGAAAAGAAGAAGCAAAGAGGCTTAGTTCGCTGCACCATGATGACCACCAGCTCTGAAGAGGAAAATCACAGTGTATTATGTGTAACAAACTATGGCACATTGAAAATGCCATCCACAAAAACAAATGGATTGATGTGAGGTGACACTGTCCCCACTGGCTGTGTCCACGCTTTCCTCCAGCAGGATTTAAATAACCACGATACCTACTTTTGTCCTGAGTGTGTACTACATTGAGAGAGGAGAAAGAGAAAAGAGACTTACTTTAAGTGCGTAAGTTATATATATATATATATATATATATAATTATATATATTACATATAATATATATATACTATAGTATACATATAGTATTATATATATATATATATATATATATAGATTATATATATATATATATATTATATATATAATATATATTATATATCTATATATATATGTATACTATATATATATATATATATATAATATATATATATATATATATATATATATATATATTATATATATATATATATATAGTATACATATAGTATATATATATATATATATATATATATATTATTATAATATATTATATAATTATATTATATATATATATATATATATATATTATATATATAGTATATATATATATATAATATATTATATATATATATATAGTATACATATAGTATATATATATATATATAATATATATATAGAGAGAGAGAGAGAGAGGAGAGAGAGTGTGTGTGTTTGTTTTATATACATGTATATACATATGGTTACATATTGATGTTTATTATTGACAAGACAACATTTCAAATCCTTTTTTAGTTTTAGATTTAGATATGTTTCAAAGGATATAACTTTGTACCCAGTCAATAACACTTGAGTCGCCACTGCAGTATTGTCGCCAGGCGTCATACATTACGAATTTTAGCATCACATACAGACTTGTATGTGCCACTGAAATTTTGTAATTTGTTCATTTATAGCCCTAATATGACACCAGGTGAAGACACAAAATGACACAGACTTTCCAGATAGCCCCTTCTAACTTTCCTAAATCATGGGATGTAGAAATGTAAGTATTAACGCCACCACACGTCTGTAAATAACAAAGAAACGTTAATTGAACTGGCGACTTGACTGTTATCTACGGTAGTACAAACAATGTTGGAGTGTGTTTTTGCTAAAGTTTATAGACATTGATATGATGATGTTCATAAAGAATAAAGTTGAAGTAAAAGTTATATATTACAGGATCGTTCGTAGGGTAAGCACGCAAAGATCCAAGGGTAATGGACCCGTTTACTCTACTTGAGGTAAGGATTGATTTGACATCTTCAAGCCTCATATAGTTGGGCAGTGATGTTGATTTTTCTATGTGAACAGTATTTTTGATGATACAGCCAATTTAAGTACAGGAAAATGTATACGCTCTAAAACGACTGGCGCCATGTTGTGACGTCACTAGCTTAGACAACAGAGCAAAACAGCTGTGAAGCGGCCGCTACTATTATGTACTACCTACTAATACACCAACTTGCATTACCCCTACTACCGCAAGATGACCAGTAATCCTCCTTCAAGTGATGTAGTAGGTATTCACTGTGTTTGTGAATATGTAAATTGTAGTTTATAAGGAAAAAGTGGATAGACAGAGATAAGTGGCCCGTGACACCTGACAAGTGATGACTTCTGGGATCGGCATTCCTTATAGGGAGCTTAAATGAACCTGCAATGACATGTAAAGCTAGACAGATAGACGAATTCATAGAGGAACAGGTAGAAATGTATGGCTTTCTTTCCCCACATAAGCAAAACACACCCTTCGTCACTCTACTCACCACTACAACCTTTACTAACCATACATTTCTACCTGTTCCTCTGTGAGTTCGTCTATCTGTCTAGCTGTACATGTCATTGCAGGTTCATTTAAGCTCCCTATAAGGAATGCCGATCCCAGAAGTCATCACTTGTCTGGTGTCACGGGCCACTTCGCTCTGTCTATCCACTTTTTCCTTATAAACTACAACTTACATATTCACAAACACAGTGAATACCTACTACATCACTTGAAGGAGGATTACTGGTCATCTTGCGGTAGTAGGGGTAATGCAAGTTAGTAAGGTTAGTTAGGTTAGTAAAATAAAACTATAATTTGCGGTTTGCTGAGCCAAAACAAGCCGATCAGCTGATCAGGCGAGATCTGAGTCTGCAGTTACTACGTCACAACCAATCACAGCGCGTTCCGCCGTGTTGTGATATTTTGGCCCCAAAAAGGCCATATATTTCATTTATGGTGCATTTCTCAGCAAAAAGAATATGAGTACAGTGATATGTAGCCTATATTGCACCCAAAGCTTTATAATACTCCGTGTTTTAGGTGTGAGTAAACGGGTCCATTAATTTTTTCCTTTTTTTGCATTTCATGATGTTTTTTGTGTAAATGTTTTAAGTTTTAATGCCACCTATACTATTTTTGTGTTTAGTAGTTGCTATTGAAATAAAGGTTGGTAAGTAACTATAATTTGGTATTAATCGTCGAGATTAGCACACTTATGAGTGTGACATTCATTCGTTGTCATTATTCTGACAGAAAATGTAACTTTTTGCGTATTGAAATGTTTGAAATCTTGTTCTTTGTTTCTTTATAATTATTACATAGTGTTGCCATAGTCATGACTTTTGTAATTTGTAATAATTTTCGACTCCGAAATATTCATGATGTGAAAAATGAACTTAATAATAATTTTTAGTTACCGTTGAAACATTTTCTTTTATACATAACTGGCGACCATTACATGTTGATAAGGCAAGTGATACTTCGTTACTTTATATAATACCGTCTGCAGTCTTAGTTTCTTTTGGGAATTCAGGAAAATATTCAGTGTTTTAAAAGGCACTGGCGTGGGTGTCTTGTCGTAAAGAGAGAGCGAACCGTAGGCAGCTTGCAGAATGGGTGCAGACCAGATGTTAGGGTATCGTGGGATTTGTGAAGAGGTGTACTGAAGGACCATAACAGTGCACAATTCTAGGCACTGATGTAGTAAATGCCCGGCATTGTAACAAGATGTAGATATCACAGGGCCTCTTCTGTCCTAAACACCCTTATTGTGCTTAAAGAATACATGACCAACTTCTTTGTTGTTGAATTTTGAGGATCAAAATGAATATAGCTTAGATTCTAGACATCACGAAGATAGTAGCCTTGTTAGATATTGATTTTTAACATGAAAATTACACATAAATGAAATCATCGTGAGGTAATCAGTCAATTCTTTTACTAATACAGTCCGTATTAAATTTTACTAGCATAGGAACTTTATCCTAGGGTTGAGGTGTTTAGCTGGAGAGGATGTGGGTCCCGGTGTGGACGCAGCAGCATCGCTTCTCGGCCTTTTGGCTAAGATCAAGTGTAGTATCTGTTCTTATCAGCTTAATATCTGATACGATCCCCATGTGGGATCAACGATATTAATCTGATTTTTTGGACTTTGGCGAAGTGCTAGGGCTTGCTCCACCTTGCCGCGGATCGGCCCGGTATTGCAGTACCTCCGGGTCGGTCCACTCCCCCGGGGAGAATAAAACTTCCATCTATTAATGTATTAACAGTGTTACTTATCTATCACTGGCTTACCGTGCTGCTTTCTTATACGTAACGCTCGAGCAGTTACAGCTTTAGCGCTCAAGATAGCTGTAACAAAGATTTATTTTTCCCTTAAGAAATTTAATTTGATAACTATATTTTCAGGGCGTATATGTTCGGGTTTCTCTACCATGATTATTTGTCTCAGTCATCATAGGATTGTTGTAATTTTGCTCTTCGAATTGATTCTCTCTCCCTTCATGCTCGGAGAGAGGAATTTTAGCATCAAGGAAATGAGTTATTACATCAACCATAGACCACTGTATACCTGACTGCGCACGGAATATCGGCCTGTCGCACAACGGGCTGAAGTCGGAGGGCCGCTCGGATTCATATATACATATACGGATCATATAGACTGGTTTTATCAATATATATGATATACTGTAATCTTCGTAAATGTTTTGTTTTATAATATTATCAAATAAAAAACAGTGAAACACGCTAAAGAAATGCCATTACGAGACTTGAAGAATATGCATGAACTTAATATTCACTTCAACTCTTCGCCATTTAAAACTTTGCGAGTCAACTTTTATCATGAAGGTATCAATAGAAGCGCAATTTTATTAGCTTTCTATTGCTATATTTCGTTATCTGATAATGAATTAGAACCATGCATAAATTAGCGTTAACTAAATAAATAAAATCATCATCGGGTATTTTCCCGCTTGATGTTATTTTATTTAGTCAACGCTAATTTATACACGGTAACTAATTCATTTATCAGAAAACGAAATATATAAGTAAATAATAGCATCATCAATCGGGAAAATTACCCGATTGATGATTTTATTTACTTATTTAACGCTAATTTATGCATGTTATAATTAATTTATCAGATAACGAATATAGCAATGGAAAGCTATAAAATTGCGCTTCTATTGATACTCTTTCATTATAAAGTTGACACGCAAAGTTTTAAATGGCGAAGAGTTAAGTGATATTAAGTTCATGCATATTTCTTCATAGTCCTCGTATGGCATTTCTTTAGCGTGTTTTACTGTTTTTTATTTGATAATATTATAGATAAACATTTACGAAGATTGCAGTATATCTAATATACTGATCATCGATACCTCTCCTATCGGGCGAGCTCAGTAGGCTGAGGGTGGATATAGTGGGACTCTCTGAACGAGGAGGCCTGGCAGTGGGGGTTACACCTACTACTGGTCCGGCATGAGCAATGGTCACCGTGTACGGGGAGTAGCTATAGGCATCTCCAGCAAACTGCAGCCGTCAGTTGTTTGAGGTTACTCCGGTTGATGAGCGTATAATGCGGGTGAGGATGAAACACACTCTGGGTTTCATGTCTCTTGTTGCAGTGTACGCTCCTACTGAGATGCGTAAAACTGAAGAGAAGGAGATGTTCTACGCCAAACTCGACTCTGTTTTAGACCAGTGTCCTCCTCGGGACACACTCATTGTCTTGGGCGACTTCAATGCTACTACTGACACTGCAAGAGATGGCTACGAGTTATGTGTTGGTCCCCATGGCTCCGGTAGCAGAAACACCAACAGTTCTCTGCTTCTGAACTTTGCAAGATCCAGAACGTTGAGAATTGCAGGTTCTTGGTATCAGAGGCCAGAGCTGCACCGCTGGACATGGTATAGTAATGCCGGAGGGGTAGCTAAGGAGATCGACCACATCCTCGTTAGTACTCGTTGGAGGATCCTCCAGAACTGCAGGGTTTACCGGAGTGCTGAGTTTTGAGTTCTTTGGAACAGATCACGACTTGTTGTTGCTACACTTAAGCTTCATGTCAAGTCCAGAAGAATCTCAAGAGGTAACCATACTGTGTTTCATCTTGAGAAACTGAAGGACTTGACATGTGCTCATGAGTATGCGTTGGCAGTCTCAATTCAGTTTGATGTGCTCGGTGGCTCTCGGGGACCCTGTAGAACTGTGGGATACCTTCAAACGTGAAACTCTACAGGCTGCCAAGGAGTGTATTGGGGAGCGCCCGAGTCAAGGCGTGGTTTTTGTCTCGACGGAGACGCTGGAGAAAATCGAGGAGAGTCGCGCTGCCAGGCTGGCTGGGAACCGGGACCAGCACAGGGCCTCTGTCACGCCGGACTAGAACCCTCCTGAGGAGAGACAAGGAGAGGTATGTCAGGAGTCTCGCTGAGGATGTCGAGGGTCATTTGAACGCTAATGACCTCCGACCCGCCTACCGAGCCCTGAAGAAGCTCCGTTCTAAGTCTCCTTCTCGGGCGAATGCTATTCGAACAGCAGATGGGCGCCTCGTGTCGGACATGGATGGGCAGATGGCTCGTTGGGCTGAGTACTTTGGGCAGTTGTTCACGGTGGACCCTCCAACTGAGCAGCTTCACACCACTGGGTTACAGGCGAGTGGATGCCGTCCTCCCATTGACGAAACCACACCCTCTCTTGACGAAGTCAGAGAGGCTGTAGCAAAGTTGAGGGGTGGAAAGGCAGCTGGTGTTTGTGCGGAGCTCCTCAAAGCTCGGGGTGAGGCCATGATCCGCGGGTTGCATGCTGTCCTGACTGCCGTGTGGCAATCAGGCACCATTCCTCCTGACTGGAAAAGGGGCTGGTCGTCCCTATCTGGAAAGGAAAAGGGGACCGTCAGGACTGCAACAATTACCGCGGTATTACACTGCTCAGCGTACCAGGCAAGGTGCTTGCCCATCTATTACTGACACGGATTCGCAGTCATCTGGTGAAGCATCAGAGACCTCAGCGTCTGGGTTCACGCCTGGTAAGTCAACACGGACCGTATCCTAGCGCTTCGTGTCCTGGTGGAACGCTGACGTGAGTTTCGACAGGGGATGCTTGCAGCCTATGTTGATCTCAAGAAGGCGTTTGACTCAGTGCATCGTGAGTCACTCTGGGATCTTCTGCGACTTCGAGGGATTCCTGCAAGGACTATTGGTTTTGATAACTGGTCTGTATTCTGGGACTGAGAGTGCTGTGAAGTGTGGGGCAGTGTAATCCAGCTTCTTTCCTGTGAATACAGGAGTGAGGCAAGGGTGCGTCCTTGTCCCTCACTTTTCAACGCTTGCATGGACTGGGTATTGGACAAGGTTGTAGATCAAAGTGATTGTGGAGCATCCGTCGGCAACACCAAGATCACTGATCTTGTTTTTGCCGATGATGCAGTAATCTTTGCTGAGTCGCTGGAGGTCCTGGTGATGGCTCTCGAGGTGCTGCACGAGGAGGCAAAGCCTTTGGGACTTGAGGTCTCCTGGCTCAAGACCAAGGTCCAGGTGCTTGGAGACTTACTAGATGAAGCAGTACAGTCTGTTCATGCGTGTGGCGAGGACATTGAGATCTTGGAAAGTTTTACATACCTTGGTAGCGCAGTCCATAATGACGGCGGGTCACGTCAAGAAGTCTTACGGTGGATTGGCATAGCCCACGTGTTATGGACTCGCTCAGCGGAGTATTTGGCGTTGTCGGTACCTGTGCAGAAGGACAAAGATCCGGATCTTCAAGTCGCTTGTGATCCCTGTCTTACTCTATGGTTGTGAGACATGGACACTAAATAGTGACTTGAAGAGACGAATCAATGCCTTTGGTAACAAGTGTCTTCGCAGAATCATGGGGTATCGCTGTGATGATTACGTGTCAAATCAGCGATTGCACCGTGAGACTGAATCGAGGCCTATTACCTACATAGTCCGTCAGCGCCAACTTCGGCTATATGGGCATGTGGCACGCTACCCTGAACCGATCCTTCCCATCGGGTTGTATCTGTAAGAGACAATCCGGCGTGGAGGAGGCCAAGTGTGCGCCCACAAGGCTCGTGGCTGGGGCAAGTTGATGTTTCTTGTCGAGAGCTGCTTGGTATGGGAAAGGAGCCTGCATGGGAACTCGCGCGTGACGACGCGCCCCCCGGCGTATGCCCCCAATGATTGATTGATTGTATATCTGATAAACAGTCTATATGATAGTCCATAGACCACTATATCTCTTTGTCGGGCGTCCCGCAGGCCCCTATGCAGCCCCGCAATTCAAAACATTGTCGCGTGAACAGTCCAGGTATACAGTGTGGTTTTATGCTCAACCAAAGACTACTGTATACTGGACTTGTTTCTGGAGCTCCGCGCCAACCCGCCCATGACCAGTGGAGGCTGATCGACAAAAATATAAAAGTGTGTGCCATGAATACAGCAGACTATGGTTTATCAGTATAAATTGTATACTGCTATCTTCGTAGATGTTTGCTCTATAATATTATCATATACTGAACGAGTGAACAACCTCCTGAAGGAGAACCGTGTGAGTTTGGGCGCAGCAAGCTCCACAAGCCCCACCCGCTATGCATCACCCATGGCTAAGTGCCCTAACCTCCCGTTAGAGACCATCATAATGGGCAACATCCAAGTCTCTATCCCAAAATAAACCAGACCAAGTTCCTTTCTTGAGGGAGCTTTCGCTGCAAGAGGACCCCATGGTTATTGCCCTTACTGAAACGCACTTGAGGAGCGGAGTGAAAGACGAGGAAATTAACCTCAGCAACTACACACCATATAGAGCAGATAGGAAAACAAGAAGCCACGGAGGAGCCATGTTATACGTACGGCACAATATCTCCCTGGAAACAATACCTCTACTCTCTTTTTCAAATGGACAAGTAGAACTAATAGCCATCCACATTAAGTCGATGAACCTAATCAATCAATAATTGCTACCACCGCCCACCTCAGTGTACTTTGGAGAATTTCAAAATGGCAAAAGACAATATTGACAGAATAATTGCTGATCAACCAACACCTATGCCAGATATCATCTTGTGTGGGGATTTCAACTTTCCTTTGATCCAATGGCCTGATGGCACTATCTCTGGAGGTACCTTGGAAGACCAAGCCCAAGCTAAACTCCTTCTTGGGGTTACTGAAAAGGTCTTTCTATCACAACAGATAACAAAGCCTACCAGGCAACGCAACATTTTAGATCTTCTCTTCACCAACAACCAAGAAGCAATAAGTACGTTCCAAGTGGAGAAACAATTTACTCGATCACAGCCTTGTCACCATCAACACTACATACAGGAAAGCCAAGATGGAACCAGTAAAAACAAACTTAACAGATCCTACACCCTTTGCAAAATACAAATTTTTCAATGACTCAATCGAGTGGCATCAGATGCAGTGCTGTCTTGGTGAGGCCAACTGGGACCAGATCATGAAAGGCAACAACCCAAACACCATGCTCCAAGCCTTGATCAACACAGTACTGGAGATCTGTGAGAAACATATCCCCACAAAGAGGACCACAACAGGTACCCAACGCCATAACATCCCAAGGGACAGGAGATTATTAATGAGGAAGAGAGCAACCCTCTTTAAGAAGATGGCTAACACCCTAAATGACGAAAGAAAGATTACTATCAACACCAAGATAGCTCAAATTGAGCACAACATTAAAGAATCCCATGAAAAACAGAGGACAGAGGAGGAAACTCATGCAGTAAGCAACATTAAGCGCAACCCTAAATACTTCTTCAGCTACTGCAAAAAGTTTTCCAAGACTAAGAGCCAGATTGGGCCGCTGCGTACAGGTGTGGGCACAATAACAAGAGACCCCGAGGAAACGTGCCAAATATTAACAGAGCAATATAGCAGTGTCTTCAGCACCCCGCAAAGTCAGTCAATAGTTCACAACCCAGTACCATTCTTCACTGAGGACTCAGACCACCAGTACCACCTCACTGACATTGAGGTGACGACTGAGGATATTCAGGGAGCCATTAAGGAGCTGAGACCAAATTCAGCTGCTGGACCGGACGGAGTACCTGCCATTCTGCTCCTTAAGTGCAGTGAGGCCCTGGCTTATCCGATCCGCAAATTATGGAGTGCTCTATGGATGCAGGCACAGTACCACCTTGATGAAGAGAGCCACTGTAAGCCCGATATACAAGGGAGGGGACAAGAGTCTGGCCAAGAACTACAGACCTGTTGCTCTCACTTCACACCTCATCAAAGTTTTTGAAAATGTGTGAGGGACAAAATTATTACTCATATGGAAGGCAAGAACTTCACATGGAAAATCAACATGGCTTCAGGAAAGGGAGATCCTGTCTCTCAAAACTCCTGGCACACTACAACTGGTTCCTAGAGACCCTGGCAGCGGGAAATAATGTGGATGTCGTGTTTCTCGACTTTGCTAAAGCCTTCGACAAGGTTGATCACGGCATCCTTCTCCATAAATCAAGGCTCTGGGTTAAGAGGCAAGTTAGGAATTTGGCTCCACGATTTCCTTACAGAGAGAGTCCAATCAGTAGTAGTGGACGGTCATAGCTCAAAAGAGACACCGTTATGAGCGGGTGCCTCAGGGTTCAGTGTTTGGGTCCCCTCCTCTTCCTGATACATATGAGAGATATTGGAGAGGAAGTAAGCGACTCAGTCCTGTCCTCCTTTGCTGACGACACAAGTATCAGTCGCCCCATCAGTAATGTGCAAGAAGTGGAGCACCTGCAAGAGGACCTGAATAAAGTGTACACTTGGGCTACAACTAATAATATGACATTCAATGAAGAAAAATTTGAAATGCTGAGGTGTGGCCCTGACTGCAACATCAAGACAACAACGACGCTGCACACAGAGGGAGGAAGTCACATCACCCCAACACCTCATGTCAAGTGCCTTGGAGTTTACCTTAGTGCTGATGGCTCCTTCTCACACCACATCACGGAGACTGTCAGGAAGGCAAGGGGGATGGCGGGCTGGGTCATGAGAACTTTTGCCTCCAGGGAACCTGAGGTTATACTAACCCTCTGGAAAGCCCTGGTACAGCCCTTACTGGATTACTGTAGCCAGGTGTGGTCCCCTCACAAGAAAGCTGACATCCAGAGACTTGAGGCTGTTCAGAGGTCATTTACCAAGCACATAAGAGGACTACATGACCTTAACTACTGGGACCGCCTCAAAACACTGGGAATCTACTCACAGCAAAGACGGAGAGAAAGGTATCGTGCCATCTATATATGGAAGGTCCTGGAGAAACAGGTGCCAGACCCCACGTCCTCGGTACTTCAGGCACACTTAAATGAGCGGACTGGACGCAAGTGCAGTAGAAGAACCCTCCCTTCAAAGGCCCGGGGGAGATGCAAGACCTTACTGGCTGCCAGTCTGGCTCGCGAAGGACCCAAAATCTTCAACAGCCTCCACAAAAATGTGAGAAACATCACAGGGTGCTCTGTCAACACCTTTAAATATAGACTGGACAAAATACTACGGACAGTGCCGGATGAACCTCCAGTACCGGGTTACACTGCCAAGTGTAGGACCTCCGCAACACCATACCGGACCAGGTGGCCCTGTTAGACAGGGACGCCAGGACTGGCAGCAGCGGTGGACCACCACGACTGTGAGGCTTTGCCTCTTAACAAGACCAAGTAAACCAAGTAAGTAAATATAGAAACAGTAAAATACACTAAAGAAATGCCGTTAATGGACTGAAGAAATATGCATGAACTTAATATTAACTTAAACTCTTCGCCATTTATTATTTTGCGAGACAACTTATAACATGCAGTATATCAATATAAGCGGAATTTTATTAGCTTTCCATTGATATATTTCGTTTTTATTTCTGATAAATGAATTAGCACCATGCATAAATTTGCGTTAACCAAATAAATATCATCATCAATTGGGACACCCTGGACACGGGGGTGGTGGTATTGACGTGGCTGGCCAACAAACCTTTGAAAGGCGAACCAAAGTGGTAGTCACCGTCCTCCGGTAGGAGTGAACGAGGCAGGTGTAGTTCCTCACAAAGTGCACTGTAATTTAATCATTTGAGTTTTATCCTTAGGGACCAAGATTAAGAAATAATTATATGCTCTTAATTTATGAACACACAGCAGCATGAGTCTCTAATCACAGATCACAGGCGCCACTAAAAAAATCTGCCTGCGCCACTATGGGCGAGGGCCAACCATCACATCCCTTAAGTGAACCTCCAGGTCCTGAATTTTTTATTTCTCAATGAGATAATAATGTCTTGGATAGTTTTGAGGGCCTAGTGATTATATTTCAAGAATTTTTTGAGCTGCTAACTTATAGAATAGTTTGCAACTCATCAATGGTCTTGGAATCGATCGCCAGCTGATAACCTCCTTGAAAGACGTAATATATAGAGACTTCTCTAGGTAAGACTAAGGTGTGTGTATGTGTTGTGTGTGGACACTTTTTCCGGCATCTTTTGGTAGCAAACGCGTATCAGGCATCATTTGACGCCTGATACCGGCATCTTTTGGTAGCAAACGCGGAGTCGCGCATATTCGTTCTTTTGCCACCAGTACCGGCATTTTTGTTTACATTTTGGAGCAGCCGACGCCACGCAAGACTTGTACGAACTACACATTTCAGTTAAATAAAGAGAAATGACCAATCTTGGGTGGTCAAGAGATGCTGTAGCATCTATGTGATATGTTTAGGGAAAATAAGTGCTGTAAATAGGGAATATAGCTGTATAATTTTTTATAGTAATAGTAATATGGTGTAGATGAGAGGAGAAAAATAAAGATGAGAGGAGGAAAATAAAGTGTTTGGTAGAGTAGGGTAGGAGAAATATATAGGTTTATACTCTATATATACAAAACACGTGTATGATATCCCAGCTAACACACTTATGTAATGCCACCAGTATTACGTATAATGTACCCCGAGATGGGAAATGTCTTAAGAACAATTTATTTCTTTATTCTAGGCTAAGTGAGCATAGGTACAGTTGTTTAGGTGGTGAATTTTATTTCTTATAACTGTTCTTTCATGTTTTTTCTTTCTTTCTCTCCCCCTTCTTTCTTTCTCCTTCCCTCGTTCGTCCCCCCCCCCCCCCCGGTAAAACCAACTCGAACCAGTTATATCTGCGGATATTTAAATTCGCGGAAGGTGTTTCCAATAGAACGCATTGTCCCGAAGCCCAATAACAAACGTTAATTATTGTCAACCCCATCAATTCTTAGGATATTTGACAGTTCAGAATACAGACCTTCCGTAATGCAATGTACAGTCTAAGACAAAAGTTCGTTGTCTGATTTTGGTTAGAGCATTGGTAAAGCTAACCTTTCGGTGCTGTCTGCGTATGTCATAACGAACGGTTGTAGCACTGCATAAGTGCTTCGATCTCACCACAACTCATACTGTCCTCTTTAGTTCGTATCCTCACGAGTAATTGTTTAGGTATTACCAGGAGTGTTAAAAGTAGAGCTGCTGAGGTAATTATAAAGCAGGGTTGATCTGTTTCGGTGAGCCAGTCTCAGGGTTCCGGCTGAGGCCTCCGAAACACATTGCAATTTTGCATTATTGTAACTCCTTCAGGTGTTGAGGCTCGTTCGTCACAGCCCCCCCCCCTTTATAACAATCCTGGATTCAACCCCGTACTTCCCATTCTTTTTAAGGACCTATATACACACTGCTTCAGAGTCCTTCCTTCCTTATTCATATGATTAATGCCATATATCTTATTGAATTTTGAAGCAATTAGTTTTCTAGATTTTTTTTTCCCTCCCATATTTGGAGGCTCAGTTGTGTGCGACGTTTTCGTTCGGGTTCGGAGCCTCTGAAAGGGTTCATGAAACACTATAATAAACTCTATTTGGGCTCTAGTCAGCCCCCCCCATCTAGACTATGTTGGTTCAGTTTTGGTCTCCGTGTTACAGGATAATATTGCCTTGTTAGAATCAGGGCAGAGATATGATGACCAAAATGATACAGGGATGGTAACTATATTATGAGAAGAGATTTGAAGCTATTAAATTTACACTCCTCAGAGAGGCGTAGAGCATCTGATTAAGTTTTTAAGTGGTTAAGGGTCACCATAAAGGAGATTAGAAAATTTCTTACGGCTAAGACTAGGCAAGATTTGTCTCCTATATAGACACTTTGCAAGTATAACTCAGAGGTTATTGACTATACAAAGCGCCGGCCACGTCAAGCATGAAACGAGGCGGAACTCGATACAGATTACCGAATGCACAGGGTACGAGCCATCTTGGGAACTAACGTCTTTACCACCTTGCACACCTGACGGGCTCTTACGGCTATAAGCAGGGTAGAACAAGAATAACGGATTCAAACTGGTAAAACGTGGATATAAAAAAGAAATAGGGAGAAACTGGTTCACAAATAGGTGGTAATGATTGGAATGGACTCAGTAGACAGAGTTAGTGCGGAGTCAATAGGGAGCTTTAAAAGAAGGTTCGACAAATTTCATGGATGGGGATGGAAGGTGGCTGTAGGTAGTGTTAAGTAACAGGAACTACCACGTGTAGGTCTCCGCGGCCTCTTGTAACTTCCTTACTTTTTTTTCGGTGGCGTTCTCTGGTATACTCAGTCTCTTTTCGAACCACTTATTGATACTCATACATTAGATTAACTTTTTGAAGCAATGACTGAAGCACACATATGATACACATCACTAGGAATGTCTAAATCATAGGATACGTATTGGAGAAATGAGTTCACAAGTAAAGCAGTCCTTTATTGCAACAAGAGACACATATCCCCACTTATAGTCTTATACACGTAATATTTATTACAACCATGGCACGCCACTATCACACCCTTACCACCCACATGACACACCACCAAACTAACATAATTATCATACTACCACGATAATCACACCACATACCAGAAACAGACAAACATCTACAAGACAGCATTAATATTTTGTAGAGCCCCCGTCTACTTCGATAACCTTTCGTAGCCTTCGTGGCATTGACTTGACAAGTTGTTGGGGAACGTTTGGGTTGTGCTCGAAGGTTCTCCCATAACACTTTTACGTCGCCGAGTAACTCCATCCGATCCCGTCCGTTGTATCCATTCCACTGTTTACTCATATGGGCCCACACGTGTTCAATCGGTTGAGGTCCGGCGATCGTGGAGGCCAGTCAAGAAGTGTCACTTCTGGATGTGCCACCAACCAGTCCTTACAACCCGGCCAGTGTGAATTGGCTGTTATCTTGGGCCAGATAAACATGAATGCATCTTCCTCCGTGAATAATGCCTTCACAGATGGCAAGAAACACATCTTCCAGGATGTCAACATAGTCTGCAGAGGTGAGACGCCCAGATATCTCGACAGCTCACCTACGCCACTCCACGCCATCCGTCCCAGACTCCACCCGCGATACGACCACTCCTATTGTTTGCAACAATATTCCCTTCGTCGTATCTGTAATATAAGTACAGAGGATATTAGAGTGTATGTTATAACCCATATGAGAAGCTAGTTATTTGCGCGTAATTGGGGGAGGGGGGAAGGTAAAAGGCACTGTTACGTGCCTAGTTTGAGACAATAATTCAACCATTTTTCATATGTAGAAAAACTGATGAAGTGATTGTCTTAGGGACACAAAGTTAAAATCTTGATTATTACAATTCCGATAACCATACACTGGATTTGCTCACCTTGTGTTAACTTTTCGCCATACTGATTGTGGTGCTAGACTCTCCGAGGAAAACACCTTTTCGTCACAAAAAATGACATTCTGCCAGAATTCCATTCCCATATCAGCATACTCTCTTGCAAATGCTAACCGAATCTCCTTGCATCTTGCCGTCAAGAGAGGTTTGATGGCTGGGGTTCGAGCAAACAATCCAGACGCCCGAAGTCGACGCGCAGTTGTTCGTATGCTGCATGGTAGCTGCAGCTCATCCCTAACTGCATGGGCACTGCGTAATGGTTGAGCTTCCATGGTTGCTGTTATTGCTTGGTCTTGCATCTCTGTTGTGACCCTAGGGCGACCTGAACGGTGACGGTCTCTGTTGTCCGTTCTCCTCATGTCGCTTTATCCACCTTGTCACTGTTTTCTTATTGATACGAATACTTGTGCAATGTATTCACTATTTTCTCCTTCTTCTAAAGGGAGATCATACCACCTCTCATCTCCTTGGTGGTTGGCTGCATGTGACTAGCTCTCTCCATACTCCTGCCGGTGGTGATGTATGTGGCCCTTCAATGGCTCAGTGTAAAGATAGAATGTCCCTAGCTGGGCCGAATATACCTCGCATTCCACATTGAATAATATGAAACATTACAGCAGTAAATCTATATTGAACCTTGAAACACCCTTGGATTGTTTAAGACATTGTCTCATCGACGGCAGATATGACCCTTTGAACCTTATCTGAACATTAGCTGAAGGGATTCAGGTTTGCCAACCACGAGCATGTAACTGCGTTAGGGTTTTCATAATGTTTCAAGAGTTACATTTCATATTCGACAAAACCGGGACACGACTTTTGTCTTAGACTGTACCTCAAGAGTTTTCTGCGGTAACGCTAAAATTATGTACGCCTTTTTCTTTCCTTAGAACATTCTCGAACAATCTTACCGTGAGAAAAATGATGCGAATATGCAAATGGGTTTGAATTAATAACGAGAGTTAAATTGTTCTCTCCAGTCAATTTTCTCATCAATTGAAAGATTTTGTTACACTGTTAGTCATAAAGTATTCCTTTTGCTCCCACATTCCACCCCGGGTGCTGATCGTTCATATCAATGGTATTAAGTCAGTGGATAACGTCCGAACGCCGATTCCCTTTTCCGCGCGGGACTCACCGCACCACTGTTCCAAGCCATGAGACTCACTTCTCATCTCTCGCCCATTCAGGAAAGACGTAATATTTTTCTCCCCTCCCCCCCCCCTTTTCCGTTTGTATATTTATTGAAATTTTCAAATCCTGGAGCTTTTTGGCTTTTTAAACTATTGGTTTCCCGCGTATAAACCCATTGCCGGGGAATTGAAGGGCTTCTCATCTCTCGTCCTTTTCAGGCAAACTACTTTTGAAATTTAAACAGGGCGGGGGCCCAAACAGGGTTTAACGCAGACATACGATATTCTTACACCCCTTCCTTTTTTTTCCAAATTATCATGCTGTTTTTTATTATTTGTGGTGTTATTTTTTGGGCGGGGTGTCCAAAACGACGGCCCGCGGCCAATTGCGGCCCGCTGTCCTTTTTTAAATTTGGCCCGCAGAAAATTTAAAAAAATTAAATTTAAAATAATTTTTTTGCCCCAAAGGAATTGTTACGGGGGCCCGAGGGTGTGTGTGAGGGGGTTTCCCCGGGGTGTGTAGGGAGAGAGAGAAGAAGAGGGGAGAGGGGAAAAGGAGAAAGAGGGGAAAAGAGAAAAAAACGCAAAAATTTTTCCTTTTTTGGCGTGGGGGGAAAGATTTAAAACCCAAGAAAAATTTTTGGGGGTTTGAGGAGTGGCAAAGGTTTGCCACAATTGCCACGGGGAAATTTGGCCCAAGAAAATGTCCCCGGAAAAGGTGGCATAAATTTCCCAGACGTGAGCGGGCCCCGAAACCAGTTTTCCCGGCGAATCAAAGACTTGTCAGCCGATTTAAAAAACATAAACGGTCAGACCCACCCTTGTGTTTTTTGTTTTTACTCGATTGCATGTATGAGAGTAAAAGACGCCAAAACACCGCACAGCTTTTAAATTTTTTCCCTTGCGGGGAGTTGATGATAAATTTTCATCCCAGAGGAGCTGCTTGATCTTAGGAGTCTAAAGGGCAAAACCAACGGAAAGGACTTTTTTGGGAAGCTGTATCAGAGCATTGAGAATTTGGGACTGGGGGACAATTTTTGTGGATTTAAAAGGAAGAGGGAACTCCAGCTATGCCCGGGAGGGGAAAAAGGGAAATTTGGCCTCTCTGGGGGTTCGCGAAGGGCAAGAGAGGGAAAGGTGGGCTCAAAAAAATGCACTGTTAAATTCCCCAAAAGCCCTTTGGCCAAGACAGTCCACTTGGCATGTGTTTTAAAACACTTTTTGTGAAAACGGTAAACAAATTCGTGCACGAGGGCTCTACCACAGAAAAATTTTCAAGTTTTCCTTCTGGATCGATGCTGTTTTACGGGGACCTTTTTTAAAACCCTTTGGGTGATGGGGCGCGGGCCTAGCCCGGGGCTCCTGCTTCGGGGGTTTTTTGCCCTGAGATACAAAATCGCCCCTTTTTTGCAAAAAGGGACCCGAATTTTCCCCTGAGCTGAGTGACCTTTTGGTTTTGGAAAGCCCTACCCTTTTTTTAGCTGATTTTACCGATCATCTTAACTCACTGAAAAAGCCTACAAGGCAAAGCCCAAAGCTTGTGCCTTTATCTTTACGCCAGTTTAAGGTTCCCTTGTGAAGCTCCGTTCTTTGAAAAGCGTTTACAAAACCTTAAATTTGGGCCCATTTCCCCAACGCGGGTCCGAAATAAAAAACGTTTTTTTCCCAGAGGGTTTTCGGGCTAAAAGGAGAAGTTTTTGGTCTGTGTTTACTCTCTCATCCCGGAATTTGTCGGCCTTCCAAGATTTCTCAAGCTTTGAAAAAGAAATCAACCCCCTTTTTTTTTTTTCCGACTCCCTTCCTGGGTGCTGAAAAAATTGGAAGAGATTCTGCAATTGAACTTATCAAAATGCATTGTGATATTCTCTAAAGTCAACATCACTTCTTTCCCTACCCGATTTCTACCAAGAGCTTGGAAAAGAAAAATTTTTCCCTTAAATGACCGCCATGCAAAAAAAATGATGTTTCGTTTCGGCTCAGAGGCCATATATATGGGGAGCAAACTTTTCCAGTTAACTCTGAACAAAAGCAGCCTGAAAACCAAAATGACCGACAGACATCTCGTGATGCCCTTCGCTTTCTAAAACCCCCAAAAACTTACCCCTTTACCTGCCATCATCCTTCACCCCAAACCAGCATCACTCCCCAATGAGGGAAACACTGTTCCCCTAATAGGTAATTTTAAAAATACACAGTTTCATGTGTAAAAAAACCCCAAATTAAATTAATAAATGAGTCATTGAAGATGATAACATTTTCGCAAAAAATGAAAAAAAAAGTAAAACTTAAACAAAACCCGGGGATAAAAAAAAAATTCCCATTAATGGAAAGCTGTAAATCTTTTTTCTATTTTTTAAGCAATTTCAATTATCAAACGATTTTTACCTCCCTTTGATTTGATTTTGCTAATTTACTATTCCCTCGCCTTTACTGAGGGGCCCCGACCCTTCGTTTTTTTCCGCAGGTGGCCCTCTGTGAAAAATTTTTGGGGAAAACCCCTTTTTTAATTGGAAAAATAAAAAAAACGCCACTTTTAGGTTGAGAAATCTTCAAAAGTGTTTTGGGGAAGAAACAGGGGTTGTGTCCCCCATGACTTCCCGTGAAAATCAAAACTATTTCGTGAAACGGGTTGGGCTTTCATCCAGGGCCCTTCGTCTTGTAAAAGGACTTTAAAAAATTTTGTAGTAAATCGGAGGGGGTTAGAATTTACCGAATGTCGTGTGTTCCGATTACCCAAAAAATTTTCTCCCCCAAATGTGTTATTTTTAGATCCATTTACCTTTTAAAAATATTTCCCTCCTATGTATTTGTAAAATGTTCCATTAGCCCTATATGAATTTTCCCAGGGGAAAACGGTGTTTCCATTAAATAAACTAAATTCATATGACGGGAATTCTATGTATTTTAATAAACCCCCGGTGACATACAGGGTTTGTGTTGAGGAAAAACTTATTCCCAGACCCCCAAAAATTAAATTTCCCGTTTTTAACTCGGTAAAATTTTCTTAAAAAATATAAAATCCCATTACTTTTCTTGATGGTAAACTTTAAACATTCTTTCAAGATTTTAAGTTTTTAAGGGTTTAAATCTTAAAACTGGTGGCACTTACTTTGATAAAATTAACATTCCTTGTTGCCCAAACGACGGGGTTTTCAGTTGGGGGATTAAAGTAAAAATTTTCCCCCCCGGGGGTTTTCAGGGAAACCCCACTTACGAAATTTTCACGTAGTATAATGTAGGGGTTTTGTAATTTTTTACGTAGCAAAAATAGTAACATACAAATTTGGGGGGAGGGCCCGGGGTGCGCCCCAAACTCCGTTTTTCACTACGTCCCTGACAACCTTTTTAAAAAACTTTTTTGGGAACCTTTGCACGTTTCAACACGTTTGTACTCCCTTTTTTAAACACTTTTCCTCCCCCTTTTCAAAACCCTATTTGCTACACCCCCACAAATTTTTTTTGCTACGTTCCTACAAACCTTCAGCGGTACCTTCCTGGAAAGTACCTTTTAGCCACCTTTCTGCTAAGTTTTTGCTAAAAGCCCCTTTTTCGAGTTGGAAGATGTATATTTGTGAAAATAATTATAAAAGCAGTAATTTGTTTTTGCCCAAAAGCGTGCACCAGCCCACCATAAAGCTCCAAACTGGTGCCCGCCCCTGTTTATGGGGTGATCATTATGTCTTGCCCGTAGGTTTTAAATTTTTGGACTTAATGATCCATAATTTTGTTTTGATTTTAAAAGGGGTTATTGTAATTAAACTACGAAATATATATATATATATACAAGCGGTACAAAAATTACACTATTTACAGCACAAAAAGTAAAAAGGGCGGGCTCAGCCCCCCGGGTGTAAAATTATCCCGTCAAGCTAGGGTTTAGGGCCCCGCTTTGGGGGCGTGGTGACGGTGAGTCACCGGCCCCCCTGTTTCCCCCCCGCCGGGGTGTGGTGTTGTTGTCGCTGGGGGGGGGGGTTTCCGCAGCCCCCCCAACATCACGTCTCTCGGGGTGGGGGCGGCCAAATAAAGGGCGGCCCGCCTTCACCCCCAATCAGCACCCCCCCCCTGCAGGCGGGGCGGGGGGGGCCGGGGCCCGGGGCCCTCAGGGGCGGTGGCGGGGGCGGGAAAAGGGAGGTAGGGCACCAGTGAAGAAGGGGGGTGCATCTCGCGGGTTATCGCACCTTCCCCCTTCAAAGTCCTCCCACTCCTCTCGGTGCATTTACCCAAAACGCCACCGCCCAGTAGTACCAAATCGGCCCTTTGGGTTGCTGCGGGGTTGGCGCCCCGTGGGGGGTATTTCAGGGGCTTGCAGCTTACCCAGGCCGCCTGCCTCTTCCGGGCCTCCAGCTCTCGGTGTGCCCGGGTGAGCGGGGGGCCCCCGTCCGCCTGCGCCTTAAAGGGGGGCTGAAAAGGTTTTGGGGAGGCCGTGCATGGGGGACGCGGGGGGGCCGCTGGGGGCCCTCGCTTGGGGGGCCACATCCGCCCCCTTTGGTCCCTTCGGACCCCTACTGGCTGGGGATTCGTTGGCCTGACACGCCTTCCCTCTCGCCAAGGCTCTGTAGGCTGCCCGGGATGGGGGGTGTTAAACCTCAAAATTGTCCTTTGGATGGGGCTGTTGGAGGGCCGCACCCCCGCCCCGGGAGTCGGTGGGGTATTACCACATTTTGCCTCCCGGGGGTGCGGGGGGTTTCGGGCGTGCTGGGTGGCCCCATCTCATTGGAGGGGGGGAGAAATTTTGTCAAAACTTTTGGGCCAAAAACATCTCTGTCCCACCCGTGCCCGAACACGGCACCTTTTTCTGCCACTACCCCGGGTCGACCAAAGCCGTCATAAAGAAATAAAGGGGTTTGGTCCCGCTCGGGGACCTGGGCCTGGCCATCAGCGCGGGGGGGGGGGGGGCTCCCGGGCAGCTCCCGGGTGGTGCACATGGCTTTCACCAGGCCCGCGTGGCGGTGAACTCGGGCGCGGGGGCCCCCACGGGGGCGGAGCATTAGGGGTTGGGGGCGGGGACATCGCCTCCCGCCAGGGCCCCGGGTGCCCCCGCGTGAATGAGGCTGAAAGGGCTAGCGAGCTGTTGAGGGAGCCCCGTTTGCCGCGCAGGACCCCGATCCCTCGCCCGGGCCACCCGGGATTTCCCCCTTTTGCGCCACGCCCTCCACGTCCGGCGGAAGACTCTGGCCAACCCACAAGGGCCATTTATGGGACTTCACCCTTTTGGCGAGGGGCACCAATCTGGTCTCGGGTCTGCATTTTCGCAGGCGCTGGGGCCCCTTTGGGGCCCCCCGGGTGGTCCCCCTTTTGGGTTTTTTCTGGGCACCTTTGGCCGCTCCTGCTTTACTGGGGGAAGCGCGAAAAGAACGGGGGGCCTAATCCACCAGGGGGGCGCACAGCCTGCCCCGTTAAAAAAGCGGAGGACAGAGAAGGGGGCAAACCCCTTTTAAACCGCGTCATGGCCCCCAAACCGTTCACCTGGTCCCCGCGTCCTTTCCCCCCAGGGATCAAACTGCGCCGTGAAAAGACAGCCGCCTGTCCGGCCCCACCCCCCAGGTCCGGGAGGGGTCCGTCCAGGCCAGGCCCATGCCCTGGACTTTCGCTGACAAGGGGTGGGCCGGCTGCCTTGAAAGTCTGGGCCCCGGGGCTTTTTGCGCCGAGATTTTTGAGGCCCAGCTCCTCGCACTTTGGGGGTTTATGAGGTCGAAGCGCGCTTGGGGTCCCTTTCAAAGCCTGTCCCCCACCCGCCCGGTGACCAAAGAGGGGGCCCGGGCCCTCGGCGTAGCTTACAGGACGGTAACACCCGGAAAGGGGAGGGCGCCCCGCTCCTCCAAACAGCAAGGTTTAACGGGAAAGGGCTGAGGGGTTTCCGCCCATGGGGGGTCCCGTTTCTCCAGGTTTTTCCTGAGCGGGGGTTTTTTTGGCCCCCCCCGGGAAATTGACTGGCCCGACGGGGGCTGGAAAGGTTTGTCCTCGAGCCCCGGCGAGCGGGCCTTTTTCCCCCGGGTCCTCTTCCCCCGCGAAGTGGGAGAATAGCGGTTTAGGACTGGCCCCGCTCAAGCTTTCTCAATTTGAGGAAGACGGGGACTGTGGGGCCGTTGTTGGCCCGAGTCAGCAGGGTGGGGGAGGGTGTCACTGTGCCCACGCCGGGGGGTTTAAACCAAACACGTGAGGGTGGAGGGCTCCCCCGCGCCACTGCATCCCCGAGAACACCATTTTCTCGGGGGTTTTAGCCGTGCAGCTGATTAGGGGAAAAGGCCCCAGCTTGGTGGGGGTCCCCTTGGGCTTGGGGAAGGGCTGAATATTTGGGCCCCCTTCCACGCTGGTGGCAGGTACCTGCCCAGCCAAAACGCGTTGAGCGTGGCGAGCGCCGGCGTTCCCCCGGCCGGCCCGGCATGAGCGAGCATGGAGTTTTGCACGCCCTCCCCTCCCCCGCCTGTTTCCCCCGCCCTTTTTTCCTCGCCGACGACAGTTTTTTTTGGGGAGTGAAGAGGGGGTCCCCCCACGTCATTTTTCCCCCCGGGGCCCTCCCGACACCTCGCCCCGTTTTTGTTTGAAATGTTTTTGGAGGTGGCGTGGGGGGGGAGGAAATTTTTGGGGGCTGGGAAACCTCGCGCGGTGCACGCCGATGAGTTTTCCCCTTTCCCCCTCTCGGGGTGGGTGTGGGGTGGGCGGCCGGTCGGTGCGGGGGGGGGCACCGGAAGCCCTCCCGACTTTCTCCACAGCTGGGAGAGGGAGGTGTGCTGGGGTTTTTGGAGGCGCACCACCTCCAACCCCCTTTGGGCCCCCCTGGCCCGCTGAGAAAACCTTCCGAGCGCGAGTTTTACCAATTTCCCGCAACAACCCGCGGTTGGGGGGGGTTTTTGGGGTGGGCGTTTATACGCTTTTTTGTCAGGGTTTAAATTTGGTGTTTTTGCTCCCTGACTCTTTGTTGTAGAACCCCAGTCCCGGGGCGGTGGGGGCGGCCCCGGGGAAACCCTTAGGAAAGGCTTTCGTCGGCTGCCCTCTTAAGGGCGCCGTTAGGGCCCTCCCTATTTTGGGGCAGGGGCGCCCGGGGGGTCATAAGGGACCCACCCCTCATCCCGGGAAACCCTTTAAAATTGCCCCGTCCGCCCTCCTTGATTTTTTTCCATCGCGGCGGAGGGCGTGGGGGGAAACGGCGGCGGGCCCCTTGAGGGGGGTGAGGGTTGGGGGAGTGGGGCCTGGGTGACGTAAAGGGGGGGACCCCCCACGATTCGCCGGCCGCCAGGGCACCCGACACCAAGGTAAGGGCCCAATCGCCCCCCCCCCGGACGGGGGGTGGGCCCCCCCCTGTTGAGGGGGTGGATTTTGAGGGACCCCGTCGAGCAACCTGCTGAAATACGGCCCCTCCACCCTCTCGGGGCCTCAGCGCGACTGGGCTAGCATGACGAGTGGAGAGCACGCGTCCGTCCCTGCAGCTGTGTCGCGTCCCTTTTTTTCCTCGCGCGACAGTTCCTGCGGTGAGAGTGGCTCCCGCGACGTCGTTCCCCATCGCGCCTTCCCTGAAGCCTCGAGCGGTCGTGCCTCGAAGGCTGTTGCTGGAGTGGCGTGTGCGAGAGGCGTTGAGGCGCAGGAGCGCCGCGCGGTGTCCCTGAGCTGTCCGCCTCTGTTGTTCCCGTCGCGACGGACCGTTCCTGCAAGGCCGCCACCTGGTCTCCCCACGCTTCTGGCCCGAGGTGTTGTCAGTCTAGGTGGCTGGTTGGGCGCTGGAGCCACGCGCTAACCAGCTGGCTCTCCGCCTCTCGTGCGGCCGGTCGGTGCGGGAGGGCACCGCGAAGCCGGTCCTCACATCCTCACAGCGTTGCGGGGGGGTGTCTGGTTGAAGCGGGCGCACTCACTCACACTTGGCTCCCTGAGCCCGCTGTAGACCACCAGCGGCGGTGCACCCTCCGCAACAGCCAGGATGGTGGGGTGCTGAGGCGCGTCGAGCGCCTTCTCCGGTGCAGGTGACTCGGTGCCGTGTGACTCCCTGCACTCCTCGTGTCAGGACCAACTATTATGTCTTTTGATTTGTAAAGGTTTATTGTACAACTAAGCATACAGGACACACACACACAATACAAGTTGTACAGAAATGCATATGCAGGAGCAAAGAAGTACAAAGCGGGCATCAGCCCGCCAGTGAGGAGGGTATCCCGTCAGGCTACGGGGGGGTGGGCGTGGAGACGGGGTGAGGGTGGTCACCTGCGTCCTGGCCCACCCGGGGGGGCGCGACAGGGTGGGGGAAACGTGATGTTCAGCGGGGAGGGGGGGGCTGCCGCAGAAACCCCCCAACATCACGTCCTCGGGGTGGGGCGGACCATGAGGGGGGCCCTCCCTTTCACGCCCACTCAGCAGCCCCCCACCTGCGGGCTGGGCGGCGGGGGGGGGCCGGGCCTCAGGGGGGCGGTGGGGGGGGCAGGCCAGGGGGTAGTGCCCCAGTGGGCGAGGGGTGTGCATCTCGCTGGTCGCACACTTGCCCCTCGAGCCCCTCCTGAAAGCTCCTCTCGGGTTGCGTAGCCCAGACCCCACGCTGCAGTAGTGCGCCATCTGCCCCGGGGTTTGGGGGTTTTCCCGGGGTTTCTCCAGTGGGGGGTTTAAGGTTGGGTGGCTGCAGCGTACCGGGCCGCCTCCCTCTTCCTGGCCTCCACTCTGGGTGTTCTGGTGGGGGCGCAGTGTGCTGGGGCCCCCGTCTCGCCTGCGCCTTGACTGCTGTGGGCCTGGGGGGCCCACGTGCAGGGTTTGACGCGGGGGCCGCTGGCGGCTCGTTTGGCGGGCCCGTCCCCGCCTCGTTCCCCTCGGCCCCCTACGGGGCGGGGGATCCATTTTGAGCCTGACCCCCTTTCCCCTGCGCGACAAGGCTCTGTGGGCTGCCTGGATGGTGGTGATGAGCCCCCACGTTGCCCCTTGGGATGGGGGCTGTTGGAGGCCTGCACCCCCGCCCCGGGCGGGAAGCCAGCAACAAAGGTATTGGGGCCAGCAACGACATTCTCCGAACTTTCTTTTCCCTAACAAACGAAACCCAAAAGCCTCCCTTTTCGGTCTTAAAACGTGTCGGAAGGCGCTGACTGGTAGGGCGAGTATGCCCGTCTAAAGGGGGTCATCAGCCACCACCTGAAAAACATTTTTTTTAAAATTTCTCAAACCCCCAAAACCCCGCGAAAACATTTTTCCCGGGGGAAGAATGGCATCCCAGACTGCCCTCCCCCCCTTTGGGTCCCCGTCATCTCAAACTAATTCTCTTTTAAAATTGGGAAAATTGCTTGCTTTTTAAAAAAGGAGTTTTAAAAAGGGTATCAAAAGTAAGATGTAAAGGGTAAGGAGCCTGTTTTTTGCTAGTTTTTTTGGTGTAAAAGGTGCATGTGGGGTGGGGGTTAAAATAGTGAATATTTGTGTTAGGGGAGGCCCCGGGCAAGGCCCCCTCCGTCACTCTGCCTCGCCACCCAGTCCCTCATCAAAACCTTTTAAAAATCACCCTTTTTTTAAGGTCCACACGGTGCTTACATTGTTTTTAGATAATGAAAATATTATAACATCTCACCATAATCACTAATTTGAAATAATAACGAGAAAAAGACGTTTAATCCTCCCCAAAAACCTACATTGGCGGGAGCTGGCGGCCCCCAGCGGCCCCGCCACTCAAAACTTTTGAGTAAAAACCCGCAGTTATCCGCCTCCCCCTGGGGCCTTTCCTGAAGAAGACAGCCCGGCTCCCACCCCTGTGATAGCCCAGGGATCATGGGGTTCCTAAAGGGGGTTTCTCGCTCCCCTATTTAAATATTACCAAAGACATCTATCCCCTTTTCGTGAAGTTGGTGTTGATATCCACCTCACGGGCTTCACCTGCGCTGCTGCTGCTGCTCCCGAAGGCCCCCGCTGCCAGACGTAATGAGCCCCTTTTTGGGCTTTATTTCTTTCTTTTTACTCAAAAATATGAAAAATATCCATCCAAATGCTCATATGTCTACATTCACCTATAAAAAAGATTTTTCAAGCATACCAAGCAATAATAGCATTCTGGAGACTTCCGACCTCGGCAAATCCCGGTCTTGAGCATCTTTGGGGCCATGTGCACGTTAACCCCAAAATGACAAAAATTTTCCGCGGGGGGGGGGTTTCCCGTCGTTGGAATAACGAAAAAAAAGGCCCTTTAATTTGGTTTTGTGGTTTCCCTGGCCAATCGTTAGTCCAACGACGGAACCCACAGCGCGGAAAATTCGTCGATTTCGTCGTTAACGTCACACGGGCCCAAACGACTGCTCAAACCGGTATTAGCAGGGTCGGAAGTCTCCAGACTTTGGCTCATTATTGTTTGGTATCCCTATAAAAATTCTTTTTTATAGGTGAATGTAACATATGATTGCTTTTTGGATGGTTTTTAAATTCATTATTGAGAAAAAGAGATGAATACAAGAAAGGGGACTCATCTACGTCGGGCAGCGGGGGCCTTTCGGCAGCAGCGGGCACAGCAGCAGCACATGAAGCCCGTGAGGGGGGATATCAACCCCAATTTCACAAAGGGAGATAGATGCCCTTTGGAAATATTTATTAGGGAGCGAGAACCCCTTGAGGAATCCTTGACCCCGGGTTTCTATCACAGGCGTGGGAGCTGACTGCCCTTTTTCGGGAAGGCACAGGTGATGCGGATACTGAGGGTTTTTTCTCAAAAAAATTTTGAGTGCGGCCCCGCGGGAGCCGCCAGCTCCCCCCCAAACTGTGGGTTTTGGGCAGGTTTAAAACGTCTTATTACTCGTTAAAATTAACTTAGTGATTTTTGGTGAGATGTTATATATACTTGTCTTTTTAAAATCTTAAACCAATGTGGCCATTTTTTGGGAAAATTAAAAAAAAAAAAAAAAAAAAATGTTTTAAAAGATGTTATGATGAGTGACTGAGGGCGAGGCAGAGTGCCCGGAGAGGCCTTGCCCGGGCATCCCCATATCAAAAATTTTCCCATATTTCAACCCCACACACACCCTTTCTCCCACCAAAAACACTAGCAACACAGGCTCCTTATTTAAATCCTTTTAAATTTCTGATACTTTAAAAACCCCTTAAAAAATGCAACCCTTCCAAATAAAACAAATTATTTTGGGAATGACAGGGACAAAAGGCGGGGAGAGGCCCCCCGGGCTGCCATTTTTCCCCCCGGAAAATATGTTTTCGCTGATTTTGTGTTTGGTCAGAATTTTAAAAAAAACTTTTTACTTTGGGCTGGTGACTGTTTACGCCCCTTATACTTTCTTTCTCGCCTTAGCCATCAGCGCCTTCCGACACGTTAACGCCGAAAAGGGAGGTTTTGTAGCTTTCGTCGTTAAAAACAAAAGTTCGGAGAGTCGTCGTTGCGGGCCCAACTCCCTTTTTGTTGCGGGCTTCCTCCCCGGGGGCCAGAACCACAAAACACTTAAAACCTTTTTTTGGTAGTTATTCCCAACGAGGGAACCCCAGCGGGGAAAAATTTTCGTGGGATTTGGGTCTTTAACGTGCACCCCTGGCCAACGACTGCTCAAAACCGGTATTAGCAGGGGTGGGAAGTCTCCAACATGCTCATTATTGTTTTGGGTATGCTATAAAATTTCTTTTTTATAGGTAAAATGTAGACATTTGATTGCTTTTTGGAGGGATTTTATTCATATTTTGAGTAAAGAGATAAATACAAGCAGGGACTCATCTACGTCCGGGCCCGCGGGGGCCTTCGGCAGCACAAAAGCAGCGCAAAAAAGCCCGTGAGGTGGATATCAACACTAACTTCACGAAGGGAATAGATGCCCTTTGGGAAATATTTATGGGGAGCGAGAACCCCTTGGGGAAATCCTATGATCCCTGGTGTTTATCACAGGCGTGGGACTGATGTCTTCTTCAGAAGGCACGGGTGAGGCGGATAACTGGGGGTTTTCTTACTAAAAAGGTTTTTGAGTGGCGGCGCCGCTGGAGCCGCCAGCTCCTCCCCCCACTGTAGGTTTGGGCGGGTTTAAAACTTTTTATTACTCTTTTATTTTTCCAACTTAGGGGTTTTGGGTTTAGATTTTTATTATACTTGTCATTATCAAAATAAATGTAGCACCTTGTGTCCCCTTTAAAATGGGGTGATTTAAAGATTTATGATGAGGTGACTGAGGGCGAGGCAGAGTGACGGAGGGGCCTTCCCCGGGGGCCCCCCATATCCCCAAAATATTCACGATTTCAACCCAACACACATGCCCTTCTACCACCAAAACACTAGCAACACAGGCCCCCTTACTTATCTCTTACTTTCTGATACTTTAAAACCCCTTTAAAAACCCAAAGCTTTCCCGAATAAACGAGAATTAGTTTGAGATGAGGGGGACAAGGGGGGGGAGGGGCCCAAGTCTGGCATGCCATTTTTCCCCCGAATATGTCTCGCTAAACTTGTGATGGCCCAAAAATTTTAAAAAACTGTTTATCATTGGCTGGTGGTGTTTACGCGTTTGGATGACGCCCATTACTCGCCTTGGGCCAGTCGGCCCCTTTCCCGGAACACTTTAACGACCAAAAAGGGAGGTTTTTTAGTTTTTCTCGTTAGGAAACGAAGATCGGAGAGATCGTCGTTGCGGGCCCAACTACCTTTTTTTTTTTTGGCTTCCTGCCCTGTACATTAAAACCCCTTTTAAAATGCAAGCATTCCAAAAAAACAAATTATTTTAATGACAGGACGGGAAGGGGGGGAGAGGCAGTCTGGCATCCCTTCTTCCCCGGAAAATATTTTCTCGTTTGACTTGTGTTGGTCGAAAAATTTTAAAAACTGTTTATCTTTGGGGCTGGTGGCTATGACGCGCTTGATGACGCCCTTACTCGCCTTAGCCAGCCCGCGCCTTCCGACACGTTAACGACCAAAAAAGGGAGGTTTTTGGTAGCTTTCGTCGTTGGGAAACAAATTTTCGAGAGATCGCCCGTTGCTGGCCCAATTACCTTTGTTCTGGCTTCCTGCCCAGCTTAGCCCCTGGAGTGTGGAGCAGTTGCGGAAAGGGAAAAAAACAAAAAGGGTTTATATATAAAAAAACAGATTTAAAAAATTTAATCTTACATTAGTTTATGCTCAACGCGCTAAATGGTGTGCGCTTTGGGGTTAAAGGGTTTTATGTTGAGATTAAAAGTTATTTTTTGGTTAAAAACGTATCAAAGCAAAAATAAAAACGGGGTTTTTGAAAAAGTATATATTTAAATCTGAAAATTAAAAAAAAAAGTTATAATTGTGTGGGCTTTGAACTACACTTTTTTTCTTGGCTGGTGTAAAAGAGAAATGTAGTTTGTAGGGGACTGTTTCAATACTCCCCTCCAGCGCTGTGTAGGGGGGGGAAACCCCTACAGACCCACCTTTTTAATTCACCCCCCAAAAGGGGCCCACATAAAACCCCTTTTCTTCCCCCCTGACGAAGGGCTCGGTAGAATTACCTGAGGCAGCAACGGGGGGGGGGGGGAACAGTACTCAATCACAAGGCGGATAGGGGAAATTGATCACTCCTGTATAACCTACTTTTAAAGGGCGGAGGTCAACCCAAAACACAGTCCTCCTGACGAAGTAGCAGAAGGAACAAGTTCCACATAGTTTTCACTTTTCTACCGCTTTCCCCAACCAACTAATACACGAGCTTTACTCAGACAAAGGGGGGCAAAAGCAAACACACGAGGGTACTGACTGAAGGCGAGGCACTCAGATTTCTACTGACGAAGGCGGACCCTTCAGGCGCGCGGCTGGTATGCCAGCCGCTCTGCAGACACCCCTGCTTCCCTCCCCGGCCCGCCCCGTTCTGCCCCCGGGCCCCACGGCCATCCCGCTGCCAGTGTCCCCCCACCGCTGCTAAACCCCTGGACAAAAACACACACACACTTCCCCTGCTCGTACACACCAGATGCACGCAACACGCCACACAACCACCACAACGAACACACAGACATACACACGCCTCATTCGCGCACCCACAACCCTTACATGCCTTCCCCCCAACCACTACAGCATAACGCCAAACGCGTAACAGTATATATACAAGTAGTTTTTCTTACATATTGCTATATACCCATAAAAGGGAGTGTTTTCAAAGTTTGTAGTTATCATGAAAAGTTTTTTTTGTCTTAAAATTTAACTATATTCCTCTATATTGTAGCTTAATAGCTTTTTATATTTGTTAACTACATTTTTTCTAAATTTTTGCTAAAAATATGTATTTTTCATAAATTTTGGTTCAATTTTATTCCTAAAACCCGGGTTTTTTCAATTGGGTTTTTAAAGTATTTTTTCAGGGCAAAAAAAAAAAGAAAAATTTACATTATTTGCACTTTTTTTTTTAGAGAAATTCAAAAGTGGTATTATAGTTTTTTTCGTTAGGAAATACTATTTTAAACTCCCGTAAGCTTTTAAAAGGAAATTGAGGCTATTTATTGTGATACAATTGTTATTACAAGTGTTTTTTTATAGTTTCTTGTAAATTGTAGTGTTTTTATCTAAAAAAAAAAGGAATTTTCCTTATTATAAAGCTTTATACCCCCAAAATGTGTTGTTTTCAATGATTTTTTGCTAGTTTTTCGGTGAAATATGCTTTTTTTCCCAAAATTGAAGTTTTACAAACCTTTTTTTAAATTAATTTTCCCCCTATGTACCTTACATTAATTAAGCCGAGGTTTTCCCCAACCCTTTTTCCCCAAAGGCGGGAAAAAAATTTATGTAGAAAAAATGTGGCGCCCTGTCCCCCAGGGGCGATTTTTTTTGGGGCCCCTCCCGGCGAAAATTTGGGGGAAAACAAAACAAATGTATTGGGATTTTTTGCATATAGCCATTTTTTTAAAGCAATATACATAATTTAAATAAATAAAAATAGATATAAATGCGATCTCACCACACTCCAACATACAATTGTTGGAGTGCGGTGAATATAAAAAAAAGTACAAATAAAAATTTTAAATATAAATAAACAGTACACAGCTTACAAACTTACATATCTTTTTTTGTTGGCAGTGTCAGTCTTAGTGAGAAACTTGCGCTTGCTTAGATTTGCAGATCCGCGCGATGTTTGGAGAAATATTGGTGAGGCAGATTCTTCATCAGAAACACGGTCAACACTGCAGTTTGGACCGTTTCTTATTTTTTATATTTGTTAGGCAGGAAAAACCGAGTTCACATAGGTATGAGGTGGAAAATTGAAGCAGAATAGTAAGAGCTTGCTTCGTTATGTGTGGAAATTCGTCCTTAAGCTCCAACCAAAATGTTTCGAGTGAAACTTCACTGTGCTTTAATTTTGAAGAGCGGTCGTTGCGGATATCAGTCAGCTCCTCTACCTCGTTGAGACTAAGTTGCTGCGTGTTTGATTGAATGAAAGGATTCCTCAACCAGTCATATTTGATAACCGATATGTCTGGAAAGTACTTCATGATGTTCCCCTCCAGAATTTCGAGATGTTCGGAAATCAATGGTGCAATAATTTTATTATTTGCAGCCTTTGGAAAAGGGTCCATATTGCCGTCTTCTAGTCTTCCTTTCCACATCGTAATTTTTTCTGTCAGAGCCTTGACTTTATCCGCAGAAGTTAATATGTTCTCCTTCTTTCCCTGCATGCTACTATTGACCTTGTTCAGATGGTCAAAGATGTCTGCTAAGTAGCCTAATTTCGCACACCATGTTTCATCAGATAATAACTCGCAGAATTCAGGCATCGTTTCAAGTGTGAAAAACGTAAGTAGTTCTTCCTTAAGTTCAAACACTCGTGACAAAACCTTTCCTCTTGAAAGCCATCTGACTTCCGTATGAAGTAACAGGGATACATGTCGAGAACCGATTTCTTCACAAAGCTTGGAAAATAATCGTGACTTGAGCGGTCTGCTTTTCACAAATTTACCATCTTCACAACTTCATTCAGGACAGTTTTCAGTTCGTTTCCTAGAGTTTTTTGCAACCAGTGCTTCCGATGCAGAAAACAGTGAGTCGTAATAACATTTTTGTTCTCTTTTTTCACCAATGAAACAACCCCTTTATTGATCCTGTCATTGAAGGAGCCCATCTGTGCAAATTCCAACACACGAAGTCCATTCATACCAGCATTGTGCATGTACTCATTGACGCAATTAAATACATCTTGGCCTGTTGTGGTTTCTTATTCTTTGCAGAAAAGGAACTGTTCTACTATCTTATTAGCAGCAACAAACCGAATATACACCAGCAACTGAGCTTTACCTGCAACGTCTGTCGATTCGTCTGCTTGAAGAGCGAACATGTCAGTTTCTCTTATTGCTTCAAATACACTTCGTAATATGTCTTCTGACATGTCTTCTATGCGTCGGCTGATTGTATTGTTTGAGAGAGGGACTTTTTTAATTTGTGTTTCAGCTTCAGTTCCGAGCATTGTTTTCACTATAGCACAGCAAGCTGGGAGAATAAGTGATTCTGCGACTGTGTGTGGTTTCATATCTTTCGCTATAATTTCTGCTACTAAATAGCTGGCTTCTTGAGCTGCGTTAGATGACTTTGTGTGTTTTTCAAAAACAACCCTCTGTCGTTTACTGTCACGTAGAAGTCTTTCGAAGTAGTCCAACCCTTTATCAGAAAGGTAACCGTGTTTCGCAGAGAAATGTCTCTTTAACTTGCTAGGAACCATTGCTTTATTGGCCAATGTCTCACTACAAACGACACATTTTGGATTGGGGCAAAATTCATCACCAACCCAAGTGAAGCCCATTGCAAGATAACTGTCAAAATATGCCTGTCGTGCCCTGGTTTTGCTAGTATGCGTGACTGATCCTTTCCATGAGCTGGGGCCAGCAGCACTAGAGATCTCCTCCACCACACCGGATAGTTCATCATCCATCGATGATTCATCTCTTTTACGCTTTCTGATCACAAACTTATCCATTGCTAGAGAACACAGTATCAACAAATAATTAGAAAACACAGTATCAACAGAACACAGTATCAACCAATAAAGAACACAGTATCAACAGTGAATGTTAAAGCAGCTAACTCTTTGGTATCCGCACGACTATTCAACACACAACCTCTCTCTCCAACACCCGGACGGAAACTGAGGCCAGGTCTGCCACTCTGTGCCTGGCGGCGGCGCACTAGCCAATGAGTGGCGGCGCACTAGTGCGCCGCGGCGCACCGGTTGGGAATCTCTGCATTAAGCTAATAAATAGAGGAGTAAGAGGTTATTTATTGTGATATAACGGTATATTGCAAGCGTTTTTCACAGTTTCTTGTAAACTGTAGTGTTATTGTATATATACAAGTACTTTTACTTATATATCATATTGCTATATACCCATAAAATGTAGTGTTTTCAATGATTTTACCTAGTTATCAGTGAAGAGTTGTTTTTTCTACAAATTGAAGTATATTCCTCTACTAGCCGCAAAGCCGCCCTCCGGGCGGACTTTTTGTCTAGCTCCTACGGAGGGCTATTGGTGGACCTTCGGCCCACCACCTGTGTTTGGTGGGCCAAAGGCCCACCAAACACAGACTCTCCAGATAGCCCCTTCTAACTTTCCTGAAATCATGGATGTAGAAATGTATGTATTAACGCCAACCCATTCACATCACCCCCAACCCATTCACTCACCCATTACCCATCACCCCCCACCCATTCACTCACCCATTACCTATCCCCCCCACCATTCACTCACCCATTACCCATCACCACACACCCATTCACTCACCCATTACCATCACCCCCCACCTATTCCCTCACCCATCACCCCCAACCCATCACCCCCCACCCATTCACTCACCCATTACCCATCACCCCCCACCTATTCCCACACCCATCACCCCACCATCACCCTACATCAAGGTTTCCTCAATTATCGCAACCCACTTTTTTTCACATTCTCGCTAATAGGCTGCTAAAAAAAAAAAAAATAATAATATCTGATCATCTCCGAAATGGCCTTAAAACCTTCCCCTGGTCAACCTGGTTCCAAAATTTTGCCATATGATGGTATTGCGCGACGGAGGGCGGAACCTATAGCAGACACACACACACACACACACACACACACACACACACACACACACACACACACACACACACAGACATACACACACACTTTCCTTATATTATTATAGATATCTGTAGCTATATAGCTTTTGATATTTGCTACAACTACATTTTCCAAAATTATAGCTAAAAATATGTATTTTTCATAAATTTATGTATCAATTTACTTCTAAAAAGAAAGTTTTCTTTATAGTGTTTTAATGTATTTTTGAAGGGCAAAAAAATGTCGAAAATTGACATTATTCAGCCCTTTTTCTGATAGTGAAATTCAAAATGTAGTATTATAGTTGTTTTCGTTAGAAAATGCTATTTTAAACTACTGTAAGCTTATAAAAGGAGTTTGAGGATATTTATTGTGATACAATTATATTTTACAGGTGTTTTTCATAGTTTCTTGTAAATTGTAGTTTTATATCATAAATAAAAGAACTTTTCTTTATTTTAATGCTTTATACCCTCAAAATGTGTTGTTAACAATGATTTTAGCTAGTTCTCGGTGAAATATAGCTTTTTTTCTACAAAATGAAGTATACAAGCCTTTTTTAGATTAATTTACACCTATAAGTAGCTTACATTACATTAAGCTAATAACCTCTTACTCTATTTATTAGCTTATTGCAAGCGTTTTTCCTAGTTTCTTGTAAACTGTAGTGTTGTTGTATATATACAAGTAGTTTTACTTATCATATTGCTATATACCCATAAAATTTAATGTTTTCAATGATTTTAGCTAGTTATCAGTGAAGAGTTGTTTTTGTGTATAAATTGAAGTATATTCCTCTATATCTGTAGCTAAATTGTTTTTGATTTTTGCTACAACTACATTTTACAAAATTTATAGCTAAAAATATATATTTTTCATGAAATTTAGATATCACTTTTACTGCTAAAAACAACGTTTTTTCAAAAGTTTTAATGTATTTTTGAAGGGCAAAGAAATGTCGAAAATTGACATTATTCAGCCCTTTTTTTTATAGAGAAATTCAAAATGTGGTAATATAGTTGTTTTCGTTAGAAAATGCTATTTTAATCTACTGTAAGCTTATAAAAGGAGTTTGAGGCTATTTACTGTGATTCAGTTGTATATTACAAGTGTTTTTCATAGTTAAATGTAAATTGTAAATTGTAAATTGTAGTGTTATATCATAAATAAAAGGAATTTTCCTTATTATAATAGGCCATGGGCCAAGTACGGACCACCTGCACCCCCCCCCCCCAACCCTCCGACCTAGGGTTTTTTTGGACCATTGGGATCCCCTGAAGTGGAAATCAACTGGTAACAGTGAATAAACTTGAATGCACTGTCCATTTGGGACCCATATTTGATGGTACCCCCAAAACATCAATTTTTTCATCGACGCCGCGCCATTTTCATACTTTTGTTCTGTTCGGCGTCTATGATGGTTAATATTACTCCATAATAAAAGTGTACCTATCAGAAGAAAGCTGTGCACCTACTGATCAATATAAAATAAACATATCACAAATTTAAAGGTGTCTTGGTTTTCATTACTGGAGATGAATATGAGTACCTCACGTGTTCTTATCGCAATGCGGAACCTACTGAAATATTTAAGATTATATATAAAAAATGGAATTTGGAACACCTGATAGATACTATAGGGTGTTTTTCTTACATTCTACATTGTTTCAGCTTTCATTTGGTAACAAATACCTTCCCATACCTTCAAAAACCTTTCTTACATCCCGTCAAACTTACGATCAGACCATAGAATCATCAAACGCCTTTATGCTGACGAAGAAGTTTTCTTACAGTAAATTCTTCGCATTAAGGAAAGAAGAAATTGATGTTGCTAAATAATAACAAAGGCTTTATTTTCAGCTGCTATTTCTATACTGTTATGTAATCTCATCGAAGCACCACTGAACTCATTTACTTAACTTTCAATTTTTCACTTATACGATAATACGTACATCAAAGTTTATATCCAACATTATCTTATATTATCATATGCTGAATACATTTTTTTCCATCATCACCTAGTCATCATCCAAACACCACTGAACTCATACTCAACTCTCAAAATGTCACTTATACAATAATACATGTTCATGAAAGTTTATATCCAACAGTATTGATATTATCATAACACAAAACAAAGAAATAATCACATATGGTTTTTTCCATCATCACCTTGTCATCATTCAAGCACATCTGAACTCAACTTTTTAAAATTTACTTATACGATAATACATACAAGTTTGTATCCAACATTATTTGCTATTATCATAACACAAAACTAACAAAAACCAATAACAATGTTTTTTTCCTAATCACCTAGTCACTTGAAAACTGGACATGTAATTGCGAAGATTAAATTTAACACAATCATGTGAATTTCATGTCAAATATATCAAGTCCGGCTATGCCTTGTTATATGAATGTCTCAACATACTCATTTGAAGAGACATTACTCATCATCGTCACTGTCCCATGCTGGCTCCATTTCATTACACGTACTGTCAGACGAATCGTCACCACTGTCAGCATCGTCAGGTGCCACCTGAGCTATGTCAGCCAGCTGTCGTGGGAGTAGATCTCCTTCGTACCACACAGGATCCATATGGCCATTCTCCTCCTCCCAACCATGACCTTGCCTTGCCTTTGGTATCCTTGGTCGGGGAACATGTGCTCCATTCCAAATTCCGACTCGGTGGTTGACCCTCCGGATGTGCTGTGTAAGGCTCCTCTTACATGGTGGAAGAATGGCCATGTCGACGTTACCTGAGTAAAGCAGGCGATTCTCCTTGGCACATAACTCATTTATGCGCAGGTGCCTCATGTCGTCAACGTTTGTCACCTTTGATGCTCTACCATACATGTCACATGTGAAGCTGTCCAGTTCATCGTTCAACTCTTCTGGCACATCCACGTATCTCCAAGTTTCTCGAGCACAGGGATGTATTTCGGGAGACGCATCATAGTTTTCACAGGCTTGATTTTGCCAATCGCTCGGAAAGCGGGATTACATTATCCATTACATACACTGGCTGCTGTCGCAGCCAGTGTATGCATGGAGAGCCATTAGAGATGTGCATTTCTCTTGGCCGAAGTCTGCAGCAATCTTGCTAACGTTGATTAGCCGTTGCTTGTCCATTTTTTATATATAATCTTAAATATTTCAGTAGGTTCCGCATTGCGATAAGAACACGTGAGGTACTAATTTTCATCTCCAGTAATGAAAACCAAGACAGCTTTAAATTTGTGATATGTTTATTTTATATTGATCAGTAGGTGCACAGCTTTCTTCTGATAGGTACACTTTTATTTTGGAGTAATATTAACCATCATAGACGCCGAACAGAACAAATGTATGAAAATGGCGCGGCGTCGATGAAAAAATTGATGTTTTGGGGGTACCATCAAATATGGGTCCCAAATGGACAGTGCATTCAAGTTTATTCACTGTTACCAGTTGATTTCCACTTCAGGGGATCCCAATGGTCCAAAAAAACCCTAGGTCGGAGGGTTGTGGGGGGGGTGCAGGTGGTCCCTACTTGGCCCATGGCCAAAATGCTTTATGTCCTCAAAATGTGTTGTTTTCAATGATTTTAGCTAGTTATCGGTGAAATATAGCTTTTTTCCTACAAATTGATTTATACAAGCCTTTTTTTAAATTAATTTGCACCTATAAGTAGCTTACGTTACATTAAGCTAATAAATAGAGGAGTAAGAGGTTATTTATTATGATATAACGGTATATTGCAAGCGTTTTTCATAATTTCTTGTAAACTGTAGTGTTATTGTATATATACAAGTAGTTTTACTTATCATATTGCAATATACCCATAAAATGTAGTGTTTTCAATGATCTTAGCTAGTTATCAGTGAAGAGTTGTTTTGTCTACAAATTGAAGTATATTCCTTTATATCTGTAGCTAAATAGCTTTTGATATTTGCTACAACTACATTTTACAAAATTTATAGCTAAAAATATTTATTTTTCATGAAATTTTAGTATCAATTTTACTATAAAAAAACAACGTTTTTCCAGGTGTTTTAATGTATTTTTTAGATGCAAAAAAATGTCGAAAATTGACATTATTCAGCCCTTTTTTTGATAGAGAAATTCAAAATGTGGTATTATAGTGGTTTTTGTTAGAAAATGTTATTTTAAGCTACTGTAAGCTTATAAAAGGAGTTTGTGGCTATTTATTGTGATACAATTGTATATTACAAGTGTTTTTCATAGTTTCTAGTAAATTGCAGAGTTATATGATAAATAAAAGGATTTTTCCTTATTATAATGCTTTATACCCTCAAAATCTGTTGTTTTCCATGATTTTAGCTAGTTATCGGTGAAATATAGCTTTTTTTTTACAAATTGAAGTATAGAAGCCTTTTTTTTTTATTAATTTGCACCTATAAGTAGCTTACATTACATTAAGCTAATAAACAGAGGAGTAAAATGTTATTTATTGTGATATAACGGTATATTGCAAGCGTTTTTCATAGTTTCTTGTAAACTGTAGTGCTATTGTATACATATACAAGTAGGTTTACTTATCATATTGCTATATACCCATAAAATGTAGTGTTTTCAATGATTAGCTAGTTATCAGTGAAGAGTTTTTTTTTCTTCTACAAATTGAAGTCTATTCCTCTATATCTGTAGCTAAATAGCTTTTGATATTTGCTACAATTACATTTAAAAAAATTAATAGCTAAAAATATGTATTTTTCATGAAATTTAAGTATCAATTGTACTCTTAAAAACAACATTTTTTCTAGTGTTTTAAAGTATTTTTGAAAGGCAAAATAATGTCGAAAATTGACATTTATCAGCCCTTTTTCTGATAGTGAAATTCAAAATGTGGTATTATAGTTGTTTTCGTTAGAAAATGCTATTTTAAACTACTGTAAGCTTATAAAAGGAGTTTGAGGATATTTATTGTGATACAATTGTATATTACAAGTGTTTTTCATAGTTTCTTGTAAATTGTAGTTTTATATCATAAATAAAAGGAACTTTCTTTATTATAATGCTTTATACCCTCAAAATGTGTTGTTATCAATGATTTTAGCTAGTTATCGGTGAAATATAGCTTTTTTCAACAAATTGAAGTATACAAGCCTTTTTTTAGATTAATTTACACCTATAAGTAGCTCACATTACATTAAGCTAATAAATCGAGGAGTAAGAGGTTATTTATTGTGATATAACGGTATATTGCAAGCGTTTTTCATAATTTCTTGTAAACTGTAGGTTTATTGTATATATACAAGTAGTTTTACTTATCATATTGCTATATACCCATAAAATGTACTGTTTTCAATGATTTTAGGTAGTTATCAGTGCAGATTTGTTTTTTCTACAAATTGAAGTATATTCCTCTATATCTGTAGCTAAATGCTACAACTAAATTTACAAAATTTATAGCTAAAAATATGTATTTTTCATGAAATTTATGTATCAATTTTATTCCTAAAAACAACGTTTTTTTAAGTGTTTTAATGTATTTTTGAAAGGCAAATAAATGTCGAAAATTGACATTATTCAGCCCTTTTTTTGATAGAGAAATTCAAAATGTGGTATTATAGTTGTTTTCGTTAGAAAATGCTATTTTAAACTACTGTAAGCTTATTAAAGGAGTTTGATGCTATTCAGTGTGATACAATTGTATATTACAAGTTTTTTCATAGTTTTTTGTAAATTGTAATGTTATATCATAAATAAATGGAATTTTCCTTATTATAATGCTTTATACCCTCAAAATGTGTTGTTTTCAATGATTTTAGCCAGCTATCGGTGAAATATAGTTTTTTTCTTCAATAAATTGATGTATACAAGCCTTTTTTTAGATTAATTTGCACCTATAAGTAGCTTACATTACATTAAGCTAATAAATAGAGGAGTAAGAGGTTATTTATTGTGATATAACGGTATATTGCAAGCGTTTTTCATAGTTTCTTGTAAACTGTAGTGTTATTGTATATATACATGTAGTTTTACTTATCATATTGCTATATACCCATAAAATGTAGTGTTTTCAATGATCTTAGCTATTTATCAGTGAAGAGTTGTTTTTGTCTACAAATTGAAGTATCTAATATACTATTGGAGTAGCCGTGTGTCTGTGTGTGTGTGTGTCTGTCTGTCTGTCTGTTTTGGGTAGCCGAAAATGTCAATTTAATTTTAATGAGAGTAGGCTCAAAAAATCGCTAATAAATCGTAGGTGGTAAGCGGCTTGGTCCCATGTCGATTGAACTATTTTGAAGGGGGGTTTTAGGCTAAAAACACTTTAGGAGTATTTGATTACAGGAAAAACTCTGCGTTAACGTCTTGCCGCATTCCACGAACTCAGTAGACTCATGGACGTTTGTGTGGGTGTGTGAGTGTGTGTGTGTTGGAATCACACGGAACACAAAGGGTTGGAATCACACGAAACGTGGTCTCCCCCGAGACACTTTGACCAGTGACCAACGACAGCAACAATACGATTGAAGTTTGCAATCACATGTTGTCTAATATATACTACTACTACAAACATCAATACGTGGGTCCGAAGGGCCCACAAGCACTTGTCTAATATACTATAGGAGTAGCCGTGTGTCTGTGTGTCTGTCCGTCTGTTTTGGGTAGCCGAAACCATAAATTCAATTTTGATAGGAGTAAGCTCAAAAAATCGCACATAAATCGTAGGTGGTAAGCGGCTTGGTCCCATGTCGATTGAATCAATTTGAAAGAGGTTCTGGGCTAAAAACACATTAGGAGTATTAGATTATAGGAAATACTCTGCGGTACCGTCTTGCCGCATTTCACAAGCTCAGTAGACTCATGGACGCTTGTGTGCGTGTGTGAGTGTGTGTGTGTTGGAATCACACGGAACAGAAAGGGTTGGAATCACACGGAACGTGGTCTACCCCGAGGCACTTTGACCAGTGACCAACGACAGCAACAATACGATTGGAGTTTGCAATCACATGTTGTCTAATATATTCTACTACTACAAACATCAATACATGGGTCCAAAGGGCCCACAAGCACCTCTATATCTGTAGCTAAATAGCTTTTGATATTTGCTGCAACTACATTTTACAAAATTAATAGCTAAAAATATGTATTTTTTATGAAATTTATGTATCAATTTTACTCTTAAAAACAACGTTTTTTTCAAGTGTTTTAATGTATTTTGGAAAGGCAAAAAAAGGTCGAAAATTGACATTATTCAGCCTTCTTTTTGATAGAGAAGTTAAAAATGTGGTATTATAGTAGTTTTCGTTAAATAATGCTATTTTAAGCTACTGTAAGCTTATAAAAGGAGTTTGAGGCTATTTACTGTGATATACCGTATTTGCCGGCGCATAAGACGCAGTTTTTTCCCTTAAAAAAGAATGCAAAGTTCACCCTGCGTCTAATGCGGCCATATTAGCGAATGAGAGGTCGGGCAGAGAATGCAGAACAGCCGGTGGTGTATTACTAAAGGGATCTGGAGTGATCTGTGTTGAGCAGTAGTCCACTGAGCACAAATTTGTAACTGTGTTATCAACAGTAATGCATAATACTAAGAAAAGGTTGGAGTTTAAGAGAAAACAAGAGCTGGGGCAACAAGATAGCGATTGTTGCTGCCAAGATGGCCGTGTCAGATGTAAACATCATCCACCCCCCTCTGCTGCTCTCCATTGTAAAACGTCTGATAAAACGTCTCGGCGACGCCCTCCGCGCACCCACCATGGGTCATTACCGCTCAGACTCCTCCCCGCACCCATGGAAAAGACAAACATCCCGCATATTAGATGTCGCCTTAACCCGCATTCGACTTGGGCCACACAAGTTGACACAACAGTTGAAATGAGATGATAGAAGGGAGGCAGAAAATAGTGTTGGAATTTTCGCTGGAATGAGTATTGTTGATAAATGGAATAGTGAAACAAAGAGCGTGTTAAAGTTTTATTTGAAGGAGTGTGAGCGGTGAGAGGGAGGTGTAGTATCTTGGGGAGTCTGTCTATACACACAGGGATGTAGAAAGGGCGTCGTGGCTTTGTAGTTTATTTGACAGCGAGTCATTGTACAACGTGGGACAAGAGTGCGCGGCGTGTGTGTCTCTGTGTGTCCTTTGGCTGCTTGAATTACCTGGCTGGTGTTGCAGTTGTGTCGGTAAGGACAAGTCAGGTCAGCGTCGGGTCACCCTCGGGCCTCTAATCCTGGTCGCAGACAGGGGGGTGGCCTAAGCCGATGCAGGTGTGTATGTGCGTGTGTGTGTTAGCGCCGCTACAGTGGTAAGCAGGGTGGGATAGGAGACAGCATAGGCCTTTGTACCACCTCGACCCCTCAATCCTCACCCCTGTACCTCTACGGATAAGGAAACTGTATGAAAGAGTGCTAGTAAAAAGGCTGCAATGGTACCTGTAGACGGGACAAAAGTCTTCCACACGGTACACCAAGACCAAGACCCATCACGGCGCCACACCGTCCCCCTCAAGGCCGAATCACACAATACCATCAAGGTGAAATTGGTGACAGGGCACCGTCTCATCACATCCGTTAGAATTTCTTACATTCAAACAAATAGACGTGTTACACTAAATGGTGCGCCGCCATCACAGCTCCAATACATCACTGTCCTGTCACGTAACGGTTTCTGGGGAAGAATATTTTAACGTAATGAGACTGTGCCGTGCTGATAATTGTCGTTTTCTCAAGGCTTTATGTACCCAAAACAATATCTTTTAGAGTTCCACTCTTCTTCATCCGACAGAAGTGCTATTAATGCAAATTTCTTCAAGCATAGCCTCTGAGGCACCATGTCTGCTTAGAGGGTGAGCAGGAACTGCCGAAAATTACGGAACCATGACGAATAGTGTGAATACAAGGCACGGCTGACGGAACGCTGCCGTGATTTCAGAGTGTGAATCGGCCTTCACCTGTACCTTCCTGAAGAAGACTAATCAACCCTCGCGACTGTGATAGATTCATAGGTGTAAAGCAGTGCAAATATCGTCGATTCCGACAACGGTGCCCTTCACAAATTACAATAATAACAACAAGGTAGAGATGGTTACCTTACAGTGTTATCTAAATATCTTCGTGAATTTTTGTTATTGGACAACCACCGATTTCGAGGCCGAAACTTAAGTCCTCCTGAATAGTTTTGATGTGTTTTGAATAAATCTGTGTTCCGTTTTTGTCGGAAATCAATGTTTGTTTACATGTGTGTATGTGGGGGAGGCAACCTGCCCCTCCAGGTCTGCCCCGCAAACATTGCTACGCTTCACACTGTCATATTATTGGTAATTTTCGTTATTTCTCTATATCATCTGTTACTAAACCAAACCCCACCTCTAACCTAACCAAATCTGATTTAACCTAACTTAACTTTCTGGCTGAAGTAACGGTAGATTTTCGGTACTACGTGTAATGCCATTATTATTCAATTGCGCCATGGGAAATGGGGCTCAAAATACTCAGAATGAAGAAAGCTACACGATGGTGTAGGTAAGAGTTCTAGGACTTTTGAAAGCCTACTACCAAAATAATACCAATATCTATACTGCAAATTTTCCACAAAGTCTAAACACATGGCAGAAAAGCAACAAAGGCATACCTACAACATTAAATCTAAGCTATATGTCATAGGTAGCAAATATTAGAATATCAATTCGTGGGGGCATCCTGCAATATACAGTCGGCGCAAAAAAACTTAGGACGCCAAAAAACTTGGGGCGGGAATAACGTCCTTAGCAGTTTTGACAATTTCGGTGGGAGCGATTGAATTTTTTTACGTTTTTTGTATGTCTGGCAGTGTATTAGGGTTTCTGCTGTAGATTCCTTGCTCCTGCCCGCTCTGTATCTTCCAAGTCATCATAGGAAGAGGTTGTTGTGTTTGGTTCTCCAACCTTCCTACACCCCCATTCGCCCCTACATCTTCTACCACCTTCTCCAGGTATACTAATGCATTATGCCGGGCAAATCTCTATCCATTGTGAAGAAAACACATATAGTAACCTTGTATCGAAGTGGGAAAACAATTGGCCAGATAGCGAGGGAGATATGTGTTTCCAAACATACCGTCTCGGTGTGGTGCAGGCGGGTGCAAGATGGTGAGTTAGAGACTGTTTTGGCGTGGAAGAAAGGGTCAGGGCGGCCATGAAAAACTTTAAAGAAGACTGATCAACTGCTCATAAGGTTTGTTGATGTCAATAATCATTTTGAGCAGTTGATCAGTCTTCTTTGAAGTTTTTCTTGGCCACCCTGACCCTTTCTTCCACGCCAAAACAGTCCTTAACTCACCATCTTGCGCCCGCCTGCACCACACCGAGACGGTATGTTTGGAAACACACATCTCCCTCGCTATCTGGCCAATTGTTTTCCCTCTTCGATACAAGGTTACTGTATGTGTTTTCTTCACAATTGATGGAGATTAGCCCAGCATAATACTTTATTAGACCTGGAGAAGGCGGTAGAAGATGGAGGGGCGAATGGGGGTGTAGGAAGGTTGGAGAACCAAACACAACAACCTCTTCCTATGATGACTTGGAAGATACAGAGCGGGCAGCAGCGAGGAATCTACAGCAGAAACCCTAATACACTGCCAGATATACAAAAAACGTAAAAACATTCAATCGCTCCCACCGAAATTGTCAAAATAGCTAAGGATGTTATTCCCGCCCAAGTTTTTTGGCGTCTTAAGTTTTTTTGCGCCGACTGTATTATGATTTATGACCGATTTTGGTTACACTGTCATTCTCTTTACATTTTAACGAGTATAATTTTTCATTCACATTCATTGCACTGTGAATATTGTATTTAGGTACATGCTCATAATCATTTGCTTTCCCCTACAAATCCTTTTTTTTTTTTAATAACTTGATCCTTTTACGGAAAAAAAAAATTCCCGTCAAAAACACAATATTTTTTTTCTTCACAAAACCTCTTTGTAAAATAGGGGTGCGTCTTATGCGGAGGTGCGTCTTATGCGCCGGCAAATACGGTAATTGTATATTACATGTGTTTTTCATAGTTTCTTGTAAATTGTATGTTTATATCATAAATAAAAGGAATATTCCTTATTATAATGCTTTATACCCTAAAAATGTGTTGTTTTCAATGATCAGCCCTAGTTATCGGTGAAATGTAGCTTTTTTTCCAAAAATTTAATTTATACAAGCCTTTTTTTAGATTAATTGTAAGCTACCTATAAGTAGCTTACATTACATTAAGCTAATAAATAGAGGAGTAAGAGATTATTTATTGTGATATAACAGTATATTGCATGAGTTTTTCATAGTTTCTTGTAAACTGTAGTGTTATTGTATATATACAAGTAGTTTTACTTATCATATTGCTATATACCCATAAAATGTAGTGTTTTCAATGATCTTAGCTAGTTATCAGTGAAAAGTTGTTTTTGTCTATAAATTGAACTATATTCCTCTATATCTGTAGCTAAATAGCTTTTGATATTTGTTACAACTACATTTTACTAAATTAATAGCTAAAAATATGTATTTTTCATGAAATTTAGGTATCAATTTTATTCCTAAAAACAACGGTTTTTCAATGGCTTTAATGTATTTTTGCAGGGCAAAAAAAATTCGAAAATTGACATTATTCAGCACTTTTTTTTATAGAGAAATTCAAAATGTGGTATTATAGTTGTTTTCGTTAGGAAATACTATTTTAAACTACTGTAAGCTTATAAAAGGAAATTGAGGCTATTTATTGTGATACAATTGTATATTACAAGTGTTTTTCATAGTTTCTTGTAAATTGTAGTGTTATATCATAAATAAAAGGAATTTTCCTTATTATAATGCTTTATACCCTCAAAATGTGTTGTTTTCAATGATTTTAGCTAGTTATCGGTGAAATATAGCTTTTTTCCTAATAATTGAAGTATACAAGCCTTTTTTTTAGATCAATTTGCACCTTTAAGTAGCGTACATTACATTAAGCTAATAAATAGAAGAGTAAGAGGTTATTTATTGTGATATAACGGTATATTGCAAGCGTTTTTCATAGTTTCTTGTAATCTGTAGTGTTATTGTATATATACAAGTAGTTTTACTTATCATATTGCTATATATCCATAAAATGTAGTGTTTTCAATGAGTTTAGCTAGTAATCAGTCAAGAGTTGTTTTTTTTCTACAAATTTAAGTATATTCCTCTATATCTGTAGCTAAATAGCTTTTGATATTTGCTGCAACTACATTTTACAAAATGAATAGCTAAAAATATGTATTTTTCATGTAATTTAAGTATCAATTTTGCTCTTAAAAACAAAGTTTTTTCAAGTGTTTTTAATGTATTTTTACAAGGCAAAAAAAATGTCGAAAATTGACATTATTCAGCCCTTTTTCTGATGGTGAAATTCAAAATGTGGTATTATAGTTGTTTTCGTTAGAAAATGCTATTTTAAACTATTGTAAGCTTATAAAAGGAGTTGGAGGATATTTATTGTGATACAATTGTATTGTTACGCTATTCCTCTCCTGGACCTCACCACACCACTCCAGGTGTCTCAGGCTGTGCAGAATAGGCGTAACGTTACAATACCCCACTGCTACTTGACTTACTTGCAGCGATAGTTCGGCCGTGTAGGGTGAGGCGAGCTAAATATATCACGAGGTCAACACCCCGGCGAAGGAAAAACACTGAGACATTTCTGGGTTTAATGAGAAAGCCACAAGCCACAAAGCACAGTCCCACCAAAGTACATGAATGTAAGTCCGCTTCCAATCGCTTGGAGAACTGTGGGAAAAAGCACAAGACGTCACACTACAGTCACAGTTCCTTCCCCACCACCACAACCACACAGTCCCCCCCCCCACACCAAAAAACCACCGCGTGACTCTTCCTCCCCGGAGCGGCACACCCGCACTCAACCACGCCTGAAATCTCTCTGTCCTTTGTGTCCTTTGTGCCCACTGCCAAGAGCAGGCAACCCCCTCTGGCGACTCACGTCTCCCGGGCCCACTCCCCGCCCCACACCCCATCCGCTGTCTCGTCTACAAGGTCGTCCGACGCATACCCTCACACACTGCCCTCATACACACAAGACACGCCTCCAACCACCACTACCTCCAACATCACCACTACATGCATTCGCTATACGTAACACTATCCCCTCTGTAAAACTTAAACCGTCTCAGTCAGAAAGACACCCACAATCTTAATTAGCACAAAAGAAAAATACAGAACATAATACAAATAACAATAATTAAATTTCCTCGTGGTCATGCCTCCATTACATAATTCTCCCACCACAACAACCTGGAGTAGATCACATGCATGCCTCACTCCAACACTCCACCATAGAGAAACCCACATGTCTCCTCCACCAGCACCACATCAGCCTCCACCACCACATCCACCACCACCACCACACCAACCACCACCACATCCACCACCACCACCCCCCACCATCCCCAAACCACCACATCAGCCTCCCACCCACATCACCCCACCAAAGCATTGAAGTGGATTAAAGCCTCCACTACATCACAGGGGTTGGCGCTCGGCCCCTAACAAAGGCTCCTACTGTAGAAGGGTTCCCTCGACCTCTCCGTAGGCCCACCGCACAACGTGCGAAAACCCCCACCACCACCACACCCACCCCACCACAGCCTCTGCAGGCACGCCGCACTCCGTGTGTAACCTCCCCCAAACACACTACAACCACACCACCTCCCTTAAACCGCTACTTCTACCGCACACAATGCCCCCCACCACAGCTTTGAGCTGCAAGATCCGTCATTGGACATCGCCATTCCCCACATCAGCACCTACAGTGTTGGAAGGTCCACACCAGGCAGCCCTCCTCTTCCCCCCCCCGCGAGACACCCCAGCAGGAACACCGAGAACACCTCAACCACAGGCTACCCGAAACCACAGGGGCTTCCTCTACCCTGGGCCGGGCTAGGGTGGTCCAAAAAACAAAATTTTGGAAATTTGTCTGGACATGATGTTGTTCTTGTTCCAATTGGTGATACACGTAACGAGTGAAGTATCGCTCCAATCGGAGAATATGTAGAGGTCCCCCCGAAGAAGAAATAAACAACAAAAACCTTCAAAAAAAGGAAAAAAAAAGCTCACAAAGAAAAAAGATGTCAGTTGTCATCCCGAGTATTGGTATATCCATACTCCCAAATTTTTACATACAAGATTATACTTTGTTCCGGGGTTTTCACTGAAGATAATGATGGTAATTTTGGTGTCAATTAATTTGGTAAGGTAACTAAAAGAAAGTTGTAACATATACAATTTTTTTATTTAGACAAAAATCTCATCTAAAGGGTTTTAATAAAGCAAAACATTGTTGTTGTTTGATAAATTTAAGTACTGTTATTCCTTTTTCCTTTTTGAACACTTGTACAGTGAAAGCAACACGGCAAGTAAATAATGTAAATAATGAATGTAAATAATGAAAATAAAGGTAATACACTGTTCTTTTACTCCATTAATGCTGCTTTGGGGGGGGGAAGGCTGCTCCTCCTTGCTGGCCACCATTTTTCAGGAGTACTGTTTGCTGGACCTCGTCCTTGGTGATGATCGATTTTGAAGGAGGTGGCCAAGGCGATACCTTTTCTCCGCCGCGTCGGTTGACCACCTTCATCTGCAAGACGTTCCTCTTCATGCCCAGGAAGGTGGCCTCAGCCCCTCCCATGTCTGGGGACTCTTCTCCAAGAGGGTTCCCACTTCTTCCTCCCTCCAGGAAGAAGGCTATCCAGGGTCCTCCTAGTCCTGGAGGTCACGAGGTCCTTCAGATCAATGTCCGGGAACCTCTTCCCGTCCAGTCGCTTGAGGCCCTTTTCTCTCACGCCCTGAACAGTTTCCTGACCAGGGCCCCTCCTTCTCCTCATTGCTGATTCTCTCATCCATGAAGGACAGAGCCACAAGGTCCTCCGAGACGTACCAAAGGTGACGACGGAAGGCTTTTTGAGCGCCACGTCCGCCGCCCCTGGTTTGGGGATCCCTCGAGAGAGGGCTCGCATGAACAGGAGGTCGTTGAGGGGACCCTCGTTGAGGAACCATTGCCTCATTCCACTTTGTGGCGTACAGGAGGCCACCGAAGAGGGAAATGTCCTCCCATGGCCTGCAGCTCGTGAGCGGTCAGCTTTACTTGACCTCGGAAGAGGAAGACCCTCAGAGCGTTAAAAATCCCTTGGCCATCCACCTGGCTTGGTGGAAGGCACCTGGGGCCCGGAACCTGTAGTCTTTCCCCAGGTCTCCTCCCCCAAGAACAGGTTATGAGAGCCAGAGGAGTTCTTCGTCGTCCTCCCTCGGGTGAGTGCCGCTCTCCAGAGCACCCTTTTAGCTCGTGGAGGGCTCGCTTCCCTGTGCTCTGAGAGTTCCCCGGTCAGAAGAGCAAGGAGGCTAATCCTTTTTCCCTGGAAAAGCTCCAAGAAGACTGGTCAATAAAACTCCAACGATCCCTAAATCGAACGAAGAGAGGGATGTTTTGGTCCTCGGGAGGGTCCGTAGGAGCTCTTGAAAAACGTCCCCATGACGACCTCCAGCACGTGGTGTCGGGAGACCACCCAGAGGAGCTCGCGTCCAAGGCCTTCCTGGATCTTCACGCAGGTTCCTTCATACAGCCCGTGTTTAATGCGTCGTGTCGAACACCAAGCCCTTGAACTCTGGTCTGCAATGAGCCTCCGAGATCGCCTTGAGGACAGCCTCTCCTTGAGCCGTGCCCGTGCTGCGGGGTATCTTGGGGACTTTCCCCGGAGATGTTCCCTCCCCCAGCCGTGACCAGGATGGCATTCGGTTGACCTGGTCCTTGCCCGACATGTCAGGAAGTAACTTCCCGTCTCAGTGGACAAGGACAGGAATCTCCTCCGGAATGTTTTTTCGTTTCCGACTTGGCGATGGCCCCCCGATTCCTGATTATGTGGCGTCGGATGGTGCTTTCGAGACAAGGAGAGACTCCCCAGGTCCTGTCTGGATGCCGTTGCAAAGGCTCCCATCGTCCCCATCGCCACCCGGTCCGAGACCTTGAACCGATCCAAGTGGAGGTGATGTCCCCCAGAGAGCAAGGCCGTGGATTTTGCTCCCTCGACTTTACTCCGTTTCGGGTGACTGGGACCGGTGAAGTCTACATCGCTGTCGTCTGTTTCCCCCGGGGGTGGAGGACGAAGACGAAGGTCACGCGGTCAGAGAGTACGACGGAGGTCATGGCTTCCTTTTCCTTCTTCGAGCGCTCCTTCCTCATCTCTTCTGCCCGCTCCCTCTCCTTTTTCCTCTCTTGGGCCTCAACTGTGACGCAGTCTAAGCCCGCAATGGGACGAGGTTCGCTCGGTCCCCCCGCTGGCTGCGAAGAAAGGCTTTATTCTCCTCCACGGTTCCATCCCGATCCGGGGCATCACTGCTCGCCACGTCCGAAGAGATCCTCCAGGTCCCCCTTGAACATTTTCCTTTTTATCCGGGCGGTCTCGGATGCCCCTTTCCGATGTTTTTGGAGGGGCTCGTACTTGGCCACCAGGCTGAGGAGCTTCTCCTTGGCGGTTTTGGAGAGCGGAGGCGGGATCCCGGCCCTCCCCCAGATCAAGAGGACTGCCTCTATCCCCTCCTTTGGCGGCCACGGGTTTGGTCTTCTTCTCGATTCCGTGATGGAAGTAAAAATTGCGGAGCACCTGCCTTTAGAGGGCACCCTGGCACGTGTTATCTCACATTCAGGGTGCCCAATAAGCCCCCATGCACGCTCCCTTGTAGAAGTTCATGCACCTGGAGGAAGAAAAAAAGAGTAAACTTTAGGGGGGAGCTGCAAAAATAGTCCGATCGGCACGAAATTTTGCATGGACAGTCTAACAGAAAGTGAAAAAAAGATCGACATCATGCCCGCTACATTACAAAACATTTATATTTCCACTATGTTTTTGGACCACCCTATGGGCCCGCCTCAGAGGTGACCACAAATCCAGGAGGACCACACTCCACTGACCCCCCACAGCTCCCCCCTGTTCCCCCTGCTCTAGTCCCCGCGGCGGAAAAGGCGCCACGACCCTCCCGACGGAAAAATGCCCTCCACTGCAAAGCAACCGGTGAAGGTGCGGCAGGACTTAACAGCAACGGGGCTGTGGCTGGCTTTGCTTGGTAGAAGGCACGTCGGTGCATCCCTCCACTATCATAACAGGCCGTTACTGCCACCTGCCACAGCTTCGGCGGGGGCCACCCACTGCGCTCGCCATCCTCCTGACGGCGTAGCAGAGGCAGGTATGGGGGACGTCTCTTCATCCTAGCCCTCCGAGGCCTTCCCTGCTTTTGCGCGGCTTCCCACGTTCACCACGCCGGCGGGTCTTCGGCCGGGGGGGCAGGCCGCCCTTCAGCCGTGCGCGCTTGATCCGCACCTGTCGGGGGGGGTGTCGCAGTTTTTGTTCATCGCTTTTAGTTTAGAATGGCGCATCGCGGCTGCCAAACGTACGACTTATTCAGTTCAGTTCCTATATTCCGCTCGGTGAATGGTGTGAGTGTGCACTGCACTATTGGGGGATGTGGCACGCTGTGACTTCCCAGTTTCCATGTCTATCATCCATGCCTGTGTGTTTTTTTAGTCAACGCTAATTTTTACATGGTACTAATTCATTTATCAGAAAACGAAATATATAAGTAAATAAATAACCTCGTCAATCGGAAAATTACCCGATTGATGATTTTATTTATTTAAATTTTAAAGCTAATTTATGCATGGTTATAATTAATTGATTTAAAAAAACGAAATATAGCAATGGAAAGCTAATAAATTGCGCTTCTATTGATACCCTTTTATGATAAAAGTTTTACCTCGCAAAGTTTTAAATGGTGAAGAGTTAAGTGAATATTAAGTTCATGCATATTTCTTCATAATCGCGTAATGGCATTTCTTTAGCGTGTTTTTTCTGTTTTTTATTGATAATATTATAGAACAAACATTTACGAAGATTATAGTATATCATATATACTGATGAATCAGTCTATATGATAGTCCATAGACCACTATATCTCTTTGTCGGGCGCCCCGCAGGCCCATATGCAGCCCCGCAATTAGAGAGAACTGAAACTCGAGAAATGCCAGTGGTCGCTGGCAGTTTTAAAATCAAAGGTTGGTCTACTGTGTTTTGGCTCCGCGACTAATATTTTTCATAAATTAATTTCGCGATAAACATTGATGCACCGCATCTGAATACCAAAAAATATAGTTCTTCTGTTGTTCTACTAATTATATGGATGACATTCATTACGATGGAACGTTCTATAATAGCAATTTAATGCAAATTACTCGCCTCGAGTAGCAAAGCTTAATATATTTTTTACATGTATATTGTGGCATGTAAAATTTGGGTGATGTTCACACTGTTTTCTAAGACAGTAAATGCTGCGTCTGGCAAAACGCTTGTCAAAATACAATAAGCAATGCCTTGGAAAAACGAAGAATAAAGAATGCCGAAATCGGCTTGTTGCTGCGACAATGTAGGTTATAATTGTGGAGGCGACACGCCGCGGCGGGAAGTGGTGGGCGGGGAGATTGTGGCGGGGAGATTGAATCAAAACATTGCCACTTCACGCGTCGACTCATTGCACTTCCAGGCTTTTCTATCTGATTGATACACAATAATAACAGGAAAATATGACTGCCTAGGTATAGATAACTTCTAAACATACGTTATTGACTATATAATATCATAGAGTAACATTTACCTCGCCTCCTCAACTATAACCTACTTGGTTATTTGGTTAAATGCATGTTTTTACAGACTCAGGCTTCTATACAATATACATATAGAAGAAAATCGTTCTTAAAATTATACTTTTGTGTTTTAAGTGCAGTGGAATAAGCCCATATTTTTTCTTTCAAGTTGACCAACTTTTCACACAAATTGTGAGTTAAAACTGCCAACGACCACTGGCATTTCGGAGTTGCAGTTCTCTCTAATTCAAAACATTGTCGCGTGAACAGTCCAGGTATACAGTGGTCTATGCCAGTCCCTATAAAGAAGACAGTAAGAGAATAAAATAAAAAAGAGGGGTGAGCCAATTTAGTTCGGGAGGTGTCTTGTTACTCTTCTTTTGAAAAGATCTAAGTCATAGGAAAGTGGAAAAATAGAAACAGGAAGAGAGTTTCCAGTGTTTACAAGTGAAAGGGATGAAAGAGTAAAGATACTGATTAACTCTTGCATTAGGAAGATGGACAGAATAGGGATGAGAATGAGTAGAAAGTCTTGTGCAGCGAGGCCGCGGGAGGGGGGAGGCATGCAGTTAGCAAGTTCAGAAGAGCAGTGAGCATGAAAATAACGGTAGAAGAGAGCAAGAGAAGCAACATTGCGGCGGTGTTTTAAAGATTGAAGACAGTCTGTCCTGAAGAGAGGAGTTGATGAGACGAAAAGCTTTTGACTCAGCCCTGTTTAGGAGAGCTGTATGAGTGGATCCTCCCCAAACATGTGAGACATACTCCATACATGGGTGGATAAGACCCCTGTAGAGAGCAAGCAATTGGGAGGGAGAAAAAAAAGGACGCAGACGCCACAGGACACCTAACTTCCTAGAAGCTGTTTTAGCAAGAGATGAGATGTGAGATTTCCAGTTCAGATTTTTAGTAAAGGATAGTCCTAGAATGTTCATTGTAGAAGAAGGAGACAGTTGAGTGTCAATGAAGAAGAGGGGATAGTTATCTGGAAGGGTTTTTTAAGTGGAAGATAGGTGAAGAAATTGGGTTTTTGAGGCATTGAACAAAACAAGGTTTGCTTTGCCCCAATCAGAAATTATAGAAAGATCAGAAGTTAGGCGCTCGTGGCATCTCTCCGTGAATCACTTAGTTCCTGTTGAGTTGGACGTCTAATAAACGACGTTGAAAAATGCAGGGTAGAATCATCAGCGTAGGAGTGGATAGGGCTTTGAGTTAGACTTAGAAGATCATTAATGAATAATAGAAAGAGAGTGGGTGATAGGACAGAACCCTGGGGAACACCACTATTGATAGATTTAGGAGAAGAACAATGTTCGTCTACAGTAGCTGCAATAGAATGGTTTGAAAGGAAACTTAAGATGAAGGTACAGAGAGAAGGATAGAAACCGAATGAGGGTAGTTTCGAAATTAAAGATTTGTGCCAGACTCTATCAAAAGCTTTTGATATGTCAAGGGCAACAGCAAAAGTTTCACCGAAACCCCTAAAGGAGGATGACCAAGATTCAGTTAGGAAAGCTAGAAGATCGCCAGTAGATCGCCCTTTACGGAAACCGTACTGACGATCAGATAGAAGATTGTGAGCAGATAGATGCTTAAGAATCTTCTTATTAAGTATAGATTCAAAAACTTTAGAAAGGCAGGAAGTCAAAGCTATAGGACGGTAGTTTGAAGGATTAGAGCGGTCACCCTTCTTAGGAAAACAGGTTGGATGTGAGCAAACTTCCAGCAAGAAGGAAAGGTGGAAGTAGATAGACACAGACGGAAAAGTTTGACCAGGCAAGGTGCAAGCACAGAAGCACAGTTTTTGAGAACAATAGGAGGGACTCCGTCAGGACCGTAAGCCTTCCGAGGATCTAGGCCAGAAAGGGCAAAGAAAACATCATTCCGAAGGATCTTAGTAACAGGCATAATATAGTCAGAGGGTGGAGGAGAAGGAGGAACAAGCCCTTCATCAACCAGAGTGGAATTTTTAGCAGAGGTTTGAGCGAAGAGTTCAGCTTTAGAAGTAGATGAGACAGCTGTGGAGCCATCTGGGTGAAGCATAGGAGGGAAAGATGAAGAAGAAAAATTGTTAGAGATGTTATTAGCTAGATGCCAGAAGTCACGAGAGGAATTTGATTCAGAAAGATTTTGACATTTTCTATGAATGAAAGAGTTTTTGGTAACTTGAAGTAAAGATTTGGCATGATTACGGGCAAAAATATATAGGCATGAGTATCAGGAGATGGATGCTTTACGGTACCGTTTGTGAGCCACCTCTCTATCTCGGATAGCATGAGAACAAGCAGAGTTAAACCAAGGTTGACGGGCTTTAGGATTAGAGAAAGTGTGTGGAATGTTTGAGACTATGACCTCAGTTATGCACTCTGCACAAAGAGATGGGTCTTTGACATGGAAGCAGTAATCATTCCATGGAAAATCAGAGTAGTACTGCCTTAGGTCTTCCCACTTAGCTGAGTTGAAGTGCCAGAAGCACCTCCGCTTAGGTGGGTCCCGAGACGGTACCGGAGCGATAGGACAGGTTACAGAAATAAGATTGTGATCGGAGGAACCCAACGGAGAGAATAGTTTCACAGAGTAAGCAGAAGGGTTGGTAGTTAGGAAAAGATCAAGAATGTTGGGCGTGTCTCCAAGGCGGTCAGGAATACGGGTAGGGTGCTGCACCAGCTGCTCTAGGTCTTGGAGGATAGAAAAGTTGTAGGCTTGTTCACCAGGTTGGTCAGTGAAAGAAGATGATAGCCAAAGCTGGTGGTGAACATTGAAGTCCCCAAGAATGGAAATTTCAACTAAAGGAAAATGAGATGAGATGTGCTCCACTTTTGATGTTAAATAGTCGAAGAATTGTACATAGTCAGAGGAGTTAGGTGAGAGATATACAGCACAGATAAATTTAGTAAGAGAGTGACATTGAAGTCGAAGCCAGATGGTAGAAAATTCGGAAGATTCAAGGCCGTGGGCACGAGAGCAAGTGATGTCATTGCGCACATATACACAACAGCCATATTAGCCAGCCAGCCATATATTCCTCTATATCTGTAGCTAGATAGCTTTTGACATTTGCTGCAACTACATTTTACAAAATTAATAGCTAAAAATATGTATTTTTCATGAAATTTAAGTATCAATTTTACTCTTAAAAACAACGTTTCTTCAAGTGTTTTAATGTTATTTTTGAAAGGCAAAAAAATGTCTAAAATTGACATTATTCAGCCCTTTTTTTTTATAGAAATTCAAAATGTGGTATTATAGTTGTTTGCGTTAAATAATGGCTATTTTAAGCTACTGTAAGCTTAAAAGGAGTTTGAGGCTATTTACTGTGATACAATTGTATATTACAAGTGTTTTTCATAGTTTCTTGTAAATTGTAGCGTTTATATCATAAAAAAAAGGAATTTTCCTTACTATAATGTTTTATACCCTCAAAATGTGTTGTTTTCAATGATTTTAGCTAGTTATCGGTGAAATATAGCCTTTTTCCAACAAATTGATTTATACAAAGCCTTTTTTTTAGATCAATCTGCACCTATAAGTAGCTTACATTACATTAAGCTAATAATAGAGGAGTAAGAGGTAATTTATTGTGATATAACTGTATATTACAAGCGTTTTTCATAGTTTTCTTGTAAATTGTAGTGCTATATCATAAATAAAAGGATAATAGATGTATCTTAAGGTGAATATTGCCATGTCATTCAGAACAGACTGTGTGACCGGCAATGACTTGCCAAGACAACACAGCAGAGCACGTGCATCATCTGAGATTCCCTTGGTAAAAATTGATGCTTTCCCGTGCCAATAAAGGCAGTTGTGGTGTCTGATCCGTTTGTGAATATGTAATTGAACTATAATCTCTGCTACCGTCTTTGGAGCATAGTTTTTTACTATCTATGATGTTCTTCTTCCTCTTGACTGCTAACACTCCATCTATTGTATGGGCACATATGCAGACAAAACTAGAACGTCTGTATCTTCAGCATCAATGGCAACATCAGTATCAATGCCTGATCTTCTGATTTGGGAATATATAAAGAAGAGAATCGTGTCTGCTTCGATGTGGTCACATTCAAAATTGCCAATTCTGTCTCCTGTGGACAGAATTCCAACACTTTGGACCCACTGAATATACAAACTGGACATTGGGATGTTCACAGCACCTTGACGATCTCTCTTGGAGAAATGACTGCAAGCGTTGTTTATTAGCGGATGTGCACAATCTGGAAAACTCTAGTGATCTGGAATATGTCTGAAGGCATCTTTGAGAAATGACT